>SKCR01038603.1:0-61740 GCA_019454045.1 Zanthoxylum bungeanum
AGGGGAAGCAAATTTGTACTAATGTGTTTCTCTAAGTTTTATAGAGGTATATTGAAGACAATCACATGTTGACGGGAATCTAATATTGAGTGGGAGTCATAATCGTCAAACAAATTTGGAACTCTCAAAGCCCACAAGTTTTAAAGGTTGTCATCATTAAAAATGGGAGATTGTTAGCGCCATAACACTCAATGAAGGATTTTGATAATGCAATATGGAAGACTGCGACGCACATTAACGAGCATTACAAAAAGATGTCGAAGAAATTGGTCGTAAAGAGCAAATGGATGTGAATACTCAAGAGCCTAATGTAGAAGATCTAGTGCAGTCCTATAGCTTATGGCTCTCATTATAAGTGAGTCTATAATCTAAGTACTCTAAACTCATAGGACTCATGTACATTCATTTAGATGCATTAGGGTCAGTGAAAAATATTTTTAATCTTTAAATCCTGTGGTTTCTGCACGGAGACCGACACACCGGTGACCCTACTCTACCTTGGGCAGATTTGCATGCTTTCTGGAACCGGGTTACTCCATACCAATCAACTGGAGTTTCACATATATTGGAACTAGGCTACTCCATATCGGTCAGTTGGGGTTTGCATAGCAATTGGAACCAAGATGATTCATATCGGTCCCCATACTGGTAAGCTAACCGGTATCCCAGACTCCATATCGGTCAGTAATCTAGTATTGCGCTTTAACCTTCAACGATAATATAGCCGTTATGTTTTACATGACCGATATATTGGCCATTGTAGGCCGACATATTGGCCCCTGTAGTACATTAATAATATATAATATTTATAATTCAAGTAAGAATTATACCTGTAGATCAGGGTATCTTTGAATCACGATTCTTTGAACCACGATCTTCATCGCCTTATCTCCCCACCTCCAACGGCACGTGTGGGCATGAAAATAATTATGAAGAACACTCTAATTTTTATGAATGATTCGTGTACTCTACACATGAGATGAATCATTGGTGTAATTTTTTTTTTCATTTTCTCAAAAAAACTAAAACAAAGAAAAATAAAGAAAATAAAAAAGAACACTCTAATTTATTGATAAATATATTATTACAACTTTTATCATAATTTCCAAACAAGAGTTATATGGAATAATTGGATTGTAAAATAATTCATAATTATTTTATATAATTCACGATTATTTTTCTTCGCAATTATTATCGTTCGAATAGTGATAGAAGATGACGAGGGGACCGATGGACCTATAATTCTAAGCTCCAATAATTCCGTCGATTAATTGTGAACTCTTTTATTAATCAAACGAAATTATTAATTCTGGAGTAACTCCACTAAATACCCAGAATTGCACTCTCAGAATTATTGAATTAATTACTAAAAGTATTCGTCCATTGATATAGTCATTACCTATGCAATGATTCTCCATAACAGATTCATAAAAGAGATAGGTATAAAATTCGTTAACCTCTCCAATTACATCTTTATCATTGACTTCCATTAGTTCTCAAGTGAACAATTAATTCATAATTTTTATGAATTTGCATGCTAATTGTTCAGGTTCTGAACTAAGAAACAAGGGAATCTTATGAACGGATTTCATTGTATTAGGTTAGTATTCCCAGTTATTTATTCAACTTATTCCAAAAATACAAGGTTTACAGAATGTAATAAATAAAAAACCATACCGAGTGAATTAAAGAATAAATTAATATGATATTGAAGTCTGCTAACTACAATGAATTAAGATCATCACATATACGACCATCATTATGATAAAATTGATGTTCTTTATTTTACGAAAATTATTAGAACTTTTCAATTTTATCTGGTCTTGTCCAATATAATCTTATTTTATAAAATACATTCATTTTTATGTCTCTACATAATATAATATGGATAAAACTATACCATTCATAATGGAATGAACTGTATTTATGATTTTGGATTTGAAAATTCCCAATTCAAATCATAGTCATGGAAATTTTTTTATTATTACTCTTAAATTTTATCCATGCATATATGTATGTAATATTTTATATGGATATATATATATATATATATATATATATATATAATTTAAAGCTACATAAATAATCACCGAATTTTCATGAATTTTATAAAGCAAATCAAAATGCATACATGGAATAAAATCGAATCATAAATTTATTAATCAATCATTTTTCGAACACATTTGCTTGTCGGGCATAAAAAATCCAACAAACTCCCACTTGCCCTAAAGCAAATGAGACATGTCTCTAAGCCCCAATCCTTCTAGATGCCCCTCAAAACTCTTTGCAGGCAGCGTCTTGGTAAAAGGATCGGCTAGATTCTCTATAGATGAAATCTTCAGAACAGCCACGTTGCCGTATTGGACAATGTCCATAATCACATGATATTTACTCTCAATATGTTTTGATCTCTTGTGGCTTATTGGTTCTTTGGAATTAGCCACTGCACCACTATTATCACAATAAAGTAGCAATGACTTGTTCATATCTGGAACCACTTCCAGATCAGTAAATAACTTTCAGAGCCAAACCGCTTCTTTGGCAGCTTCACAAACAGCCACATATTCGGCTTCCATAGTTGAATCAGCAACACATAATGGTTTGACGCTTCTCCAAACTATAGCTCCCCCACTAAGAGTAAATATTGATCCAGATATCGAATTTCAATCATCTATATCTGATTGAAAATCAAAATCAATATATACAATCATAATCCAATCCATGCCAGAATAAACAAGCATATAATTCCTCGTTCTTCGTAGATACTTGAGAATATACTTAACTGCTACCCAATGATCTAATCCTGGAATTGATTGAAAATGACTAACTATTCCCACTGCATAGCATATGTCAGGTCTTGTGAATAGCATAACATATATCAAGCTCCCCACTGTCGAAGCGTATGGAATCCGTCTCATATCTTTTTCCTCTTGGGGTGTTGAAGGACACTGCCTCTTAGAAAGAACAACTCCATGACGGGGAGGTAAATTACATTTCTTGGAGTTTTGTATTGAATATCTAACAAGTATCTTGTCAATATACAGTGCCTAAGACAGGGCTAGTAGATTTTTCTTGCGATCTCTAATAAGATGAATCCCAAGAATATAACTTGTTTCTCCCAAATATGTTCATTTGGAATTATTCAGCTAGCCAAACCTTTATTTCTGACAATAGTTCTACATTATTCCCAATAAGTAGAATATCATCAATATAAAGTATTAGAAAGACCACTCGTTTGTCCTTGTTGGATTTATAAACACAAGATTCATCAGGATTTTGGATAAAGACAAAATATTTGATCGCCTTATCAAATCTCATGTTCAAGATCTAGACGCTTGCTTAAGTCCATAAATAGACCTTTGCAACTTGCAAATCTTTTGCTTTTCGTCCTTGCTTATAAAACCTTATGGTTACTCCATATATATGGTCTCTTCAAAATAGCCATTCAAAAAGGGTGTCATGACATCCATCTGCCAAATTTCATAATCATAATGAGCAGTAATGTAAAGAAAGATTCGAATGGACTTCAGTATGGCTACTGGTGAAAACGTTTCCTCATAGTCAACTTATTCTTTTTGGGTATAACCCTTTGCCACTAGCCTTGCTTTGACTGTCTCTACATTACCATCCACTCATCTTTTTTTTTTGTAGATCCATTTGTACCCTATAGGAATTACTCTTTCAGGTGGATCTAAACTCCCAGATTGAGTTGGAATACATGGATTCCATCTCAAGTTTCATAGTCTCAAGCCATTTATCTTTGTCATGATCTTTCATTGCACATTTATATGTCAATGGGTCATCTTTTCCATCATTAGTGATAGCAACTTGTGCTTTACCTTCTTGTCTATATCGAGAAGGTAGTCGTATTATCCTCCCATTACGACGAGGTGGTAAGATATTCTGACTCGAAGACGTGGTCTATTCGCTTTGTGGAATAACAATCCTCGTAGGTCGTTGATTGATCGCATCAGTTCTTAATTCCACCAAGACTATCTTACTTTGAGGTTTGAAGTCTGTCATATAATTATTCTTAAGAAACGCGGCATTTGTGGACAGAAATACCTTGTTATCTTGAGGATTATAAAACACATCTCTCTTTGTGCCTTTTGTATGTCCTACAAAGAAATAAACTTCAGAACGCATTTCCAACTTTGTTGTCTTACCCATTAGCACGTATGTTGGGCACCCCATATACGAAAGTGACTCAAACTGGGTTTGTGGCCACTCCATAACTCTAAGGGTGTTCTGGGTACTGACTTAGATGGAACCACGTTCAAAATGTAGGTTGATGCTTGTATAGCATACCCCCAAAATGATTTTGGGAGTGAAGAATAACTCAATATAGAATGAATCATGTCGAGTAAAGTTCTATTCATTGTCTCAGCTACACCATTTTACTAAGATGTACCAAGTGTAGTTAGTTGGGATAAAATCACATAATCTAATATGTGATATTTGAATTCATTATCAAGATATTCACCTCATCGATCTGATCGAAGACACTTGATTGATTTACGTAATTCTTTTTTCGTTTTGAATTGGAATTCTTTAAACTTTCCAAAAGCTTCAGATTTATGTCGTATTAGGTAAACATAACCATATCTTGAGTAATCATCAACATAAGTAACAAAGTACTCATAACCACCTCTTTCTTGTATAGACATAGGTCCGCAAACATCTGAATGTATGAGCTTCAGTTGTTTTTGGGCCCTATCGCCTTTTGCAGAGAAATGCCTATTTGTCATCTTACCTTCAAGACATGGCTCACAGACTGGTAGAGTACCAACATTTAGTTCTCTTAAAGAACCATCCTTTAGAAGCCTATTTATCCTGTCAAGATTTATATAACCAAGTCTTAGGTGCCATAGATATGTGTTATCAGTGTGAGAAATCTTTTGTTAACATTGGTCCTTATCACATAGAGCCCATTTTCAATAAAACCAAAATAAATATTCAAACCATTTCTTGAAATAACAACTGATTTATTATCAAAAGAAACTGAATAAGATTGTTCATAAAGTAGAGAAACTGAAATGAGCTTTCTAGTAAATCCCGGTAAAAAATAAACATTATTCAAAAATAAAATTTATTGTTCTCAACATAAAGTTTTATTTGTCCAACTACTGATGATGAAGCTAAAGCGCCATTCCCAACTCTCGAAGTAAAGTCCCAATCAGCAAGTCTTGTGTAAGAATCAAGCTTCTGTGAGATACAAAAAATATGATTAGTCGCCCCTGAATCAATTACCCAGGATGATAAATCATTTTCAACTAAACAAGATTCAGTAACAAGTAAATCTGATTTACCTTTCTTCTTCTCTTTCAGCTCTTCGAGATGCTGCTTGCAGTTTCTCTTCCAATGCTCATCAATTCCACAATGGAAATATTTTCCTTTTGGCTTTTTATGGGTTAAGCTATTCTTATTTCCTTGACTGTTGTTTGGCTTGTTCTTTTTGTTGTTGTTCCCTACTGTTTTCTGAGTTCCTGAACTCTTACATTTCTTCTTATTTCTCTTTCTCTTCTTTAAATAAAAGTTAGAGGCAGAAAGTTCAGCAACATTTGCTTCTCCCTTCTTCTCCACATAAATAGACTCAAAAGTTATAAGTTCGTTAAGCAATTCGGTCAAATTATAACTCAACTTATTCATGAAGTAATTGCTTATGAACTGAAGAAATTGTGGGCTAAGGCTTTCTAAAATCATGCCCACTTGTGTGCCTTCATCTTTGGTAGCCCCATTGATTTCCGCCTCATGAATTGTACTAATCATCATTAGCATATGTTCACGAACATGACTTCCAGCTTTCATTTTGCAGTTCATGACTTTCTTGATTGCTTCATGTTTTGCTTGATCAGAGGGTTTGCCAAACATGCCCTGTAGAGACTCTATTATCTCATAAACAGTCTCTGTCTTTTCGTGCTTTGTATTCAGCACGTCAGACATGGCAGCACGCAAATAACATGGAGCTTTGTCATTTGCTCGAATCTAATTTTCATAGGCATCTTTAATGATTTTGTTGGCATTTACAGCAGGTTTTGGAGGACATTCCTCCATCAGGACAAACTTCAGGTTATCCAGCACAAGAATTATATTCATGTTTTTCTTCCACTTAGTAAAGTTATCACCAGTTAATTTTTCAGTAGCAAGCAGTGATAGGATTGGATTTGACATATTTCTGAAATAATTAAAAACTATTCTAAATTATTTCATGCATAAAATTCAAAATAAATTTGGCATAATAATCATGATGCATGATGCATATGTAAAATACAAAAATATATATGCACTACTATAGTCTCGGAAAATTAATAGCATATTGTGTTGTCTTAGGGTCGATCACAACACCTTATTAAAATAGAGATAATCTCAATTAATAAATTTTTTCAAAATATCTCATATTTTCAAAATTTATTAATAATTGATTTTTGGTCTAAATGTAATTAACACGTTCAACTACATTCCTATTATGAGAAAAAACCCACCGTTTTGGATCCTTAAAATTTAACTCATAATAACCAACTTAGGGTAAGTTAATTATGAAATACATTTTATAAATCCTATCGTAATAAATGTAACATTGATATTAACTTAAGCGAACACTCTCCTTAGGGAGGATGAAACTAAAGTCATAACGAAACCCCACTTAGATTTCACGATGTTGCACTAGTAGTGGAGACCAAATGACGTTTTGACAAATTAACCACTCCCACTCATTAATATATGTAAAACATCTAATGTTTTGTGAACTTAGCGAAAAAAAGACCAAGAAATCAATATTAAAGGTCTTCAATTACCTAGTTAATTGTTTCATAATAAAATTACCCGCTTTACCAATAAAACTTAAATTCATTATGAAACATTTAAGCTATTCATGATAAATAATTTATTATAAATGCTTAGAACTAAATTTTGTGACATTAGAAATTTTAACGATTTAAAATTAATTCACAAATTTTATTTAATTTAATCGACTAAATGATAAAATTCTAAAATAATTTTTAATCAAATTATAAACTATTTAATATCATAAATAAATTTATGAAAATGCATATGTATGTATGACATGTTATAATGCAAAAATAGACATGGTGCTAATTCTATATGATATTTAAAATATGCATGAGTATAAATATTTTATAATTCACACAAAATAAATAAATTTGGATATTGACCGAGTTGACAATTTAGGTATTCTAAAATTACAAAAACCAAAAATAAAATTACATTAATCTCAAATGTGGAAAAAATATAATTAAATTTCCATGTGACTTTCAAAAAAAAAATATTTTTTAAATTATTATTTTACTGCCGCACAGTGGGCAGTCAAAACTACCACACTGTGCGGCTGGCTGCAGCACAACAGAAGTCTCCTGCTGCACATATGTGCATCAGCGAGACTGCTGCTCATGTAGCTGTGCACTGTGCAGCAGTCTCACTGCTACACAGTGCAGTGATAATAAAAAAATTGGGAAAATAATTATATTTGGTGTAAAATACTGTCTTTCGTCCATCGTCCCTTTGGCTTAATCTTGATCTCCAACAATTACAAATAATTAACAATTGCAAAAAGAAATACCTATTTAATTTTTTGGGTTTACATATCCAATATATAAAATAAAAAATTAAAATCATAACCCAAAATCAACCATACAATTAACGATTAATATCTATACATTCATCATCACATGATAATAAAAAAATACATAGCCTACTCTTTGATATACATATTAAAATGATTTACAATAAATCATTCTTATTAATATACTAGAATAAAAATGATCGCTTATGCGCAGCGGAAATCGTGTTCATTAACAGGAAAAAAATTATTTTTACATGAACATTAAAAAGCGGATCCGTATTTTCTAGTACATTAATAATATATAATATTTATAACTCAAGTAAGAATTATACCTGTAGATCTGGATATCTTTGAATCGAGATTCTTTGAACCACGATCTTCCTCGCCTTATCTCCTCACCTTGAATGGCACGTGTGGGCGTGAAAATAATTACGAAGAACACTCTAAATTTTGTGAAGGATTCGTGTACTCTACACATGAGATGAATCTTTGGTGTAATTTTTTTTCATTTTCTCAAAAAAACCAAAACAAAGAAAAATAAAGAAAAACAAAAAGAAAACTATTTCCTTTTTCTTTTTCTCGCACCCAACACACTCACGTTTTTGCTGTTTCTTTGTTGTTATTCTTCTTTTTGATTTTTGATCAAAAAGTGATTCAATGCCTTCCCAACACAGCTCACGTTTTGTATTAAAAGGATTTGTTTCTCTGGGATCAACTTTTGATCAAATATAATTCTTATCTTTTCAAAACTGTCAAGCAAATCCATTAAAGATATTATTAATTTTGATTTTCAAAAAATCAAAATAAAATCCTTTAATATTTATCTCATAATTTATCAAAGATAATTTAATTAACAAATAATTTTCAAAATTTCAACTTTCGAAAATATTATCTCATTAAATTAATATTTAATTAATCAAATTAATTAAATATTAATTTTCATAAATTAATAAATAGATACATTATCTATTGATAAATATATTACGACAACTTTTGTCATAATTTCCAAACAATAATTATATGAAATAATTAGAGTTTAAAATAATTTATAATTATTTTATATAATTCTCAACTATCTTTCTTCGCAATTATTATCGTTCGAACAATGATAGAAGACGACGATGGGACCGATGGACCTATAATTCTAAGCTCCAATAATTCTGTCGATTAATTATAAACTCTTTTATTAATCAAACAAAATTATTAATTCCGAAGTAACTATATTAATTATAAGCTCACCTAAAGATGTTTCCTGGGAAGTTCAAAAAGTGAGCCAATTTTTCCGCATGTGCATTTCGAAATTTCAAATTGGCGAAAAATCTACAGATCCTAACCCAATGGTGGAGCTTGTAACTAAACAATTAAAAGACCCTGGAGAACCCTTTATTGTTACTCCACCACAACCAGCGAAGCAATCTTTTCAAGTCATAACAACCGGTGGATACCAAAGAAGAAAGCACATGAGACTACCTGATCCGCAACGTTGAAGCCACTGTGATCACTTGGGTGGTTGCGTCTAGCTGAAAAAGTTAAACTTAGCGCTAGCAGGGAGGCAACTCTTGCATTTGTTTGTTTTTATTTTCTTTACTTTAGTTTTATTTTATTGTGTGCTATTTGCTTGTTTATTAGTTTGCATGTGTATTTATGCAGGTATTAGTGCAGCTCACATAGCCCGCGCAACCAAATTCTGACACGCAGGAGCCTGATCTACTCCATACACGGTAGTGTTGTTCCTCACTCTTGTTTCTTTATGTTTATCTTGCAATGAGGACAATGCAAGTTTTAAGTTTGAGGGTGTGTACATGTAGTGATAGTTCTTGCTATTTAAAAAAAAATCAAAAAAATTGTTTTTAGTCCTAGATAGTGAAGCATAAGTCTAATGATGAGTTTTGTTAGTTTTATAATGAAATCTTAGAAACGATAAGTGCCCAATTTATTTTTATTTAATACCTTGAGTAGGTGATCTAGGTTAGACTTGTAAGCAATTAACGATAGGTTTTTAGCAGTAAGAACCTAGATAGTTGGCAAAGTGACTAGTTGAAGAAATTGCTTTCCGCTGAATGACTGTTTGCTTAGATATCTATCTTAATATGCTAGTGTTATGATGTATGGTATGGTTAAAAATAAAAGAAAAGAAAGAAAAACAAAAATTGAAAAAAATTGAAAGAAAAACGAAAAACGGCTCACTTATCTTTATTTGATCCTTACAGGCCTCTTGAATATTCTATTTACCTATTTCTTTTTCGTTGATTTGTTATTAGACTCATCAAAAAATATTTGGCAGATATTCAAAAAAAAAAAATACTCGATTAACTCGTAAATGAAAAAGTTAAACCACCTATAACCGATAAGTATGAAGCTACCCATGGGCGAGTGTTAGGACCACAATGAGGAGAAATTGTACCTTAAAGGGCAGGTGTGTTGAAAAAAATGAAAAGAAAAAGAAAGAAAAAAATCGTACCATACTGAGCACATAATAGGCAAATACATAGTACTTTTGAGATATTTAGATTGGTTTGACCCATCGGATCTCAATTTATTAGACGAAATCATTGATTTGGCTTACTGTAGACACTATATTTTTACATAAAGCCCAATGATGAGCCTCGTATGGAGGCACTACCCGATAAGTTGCGGAAGTCGCGGGAAACGGACGTTGGAAGGGAAAATTCTAAAATTAATAGCTCGTCAAATTTAAACTCGCTACTTAGCCGCGGGTTCGCTCAGTCGATTCTTGTTTTAAACATTAATCTTGGCCCAAAACCCTCGCACCCATCCAAAGCCCACACGTCCCCATCCAAAACCCATACGCACCCAAACCAAAACCCTAGTGCACCACTATATAAAACATAACCTAGACCAAACCCTGGGGGGACGCCTCTCTTCACACTCTCTCACTGGGTGAAACAAAAAAGAAAACCTAATGGAGCTCTCTCTGTGAACCAAGACATCAACAATGAAACCCCAAAAGAGTTCTCGGCATCAACAGCTCTCGGCCACTCTCTCTATCATCTTCCCCACACAGCCACGGCTCTCTCTTCCTTCCTTCTCCCACAGAGGACACTCGGCAGCCACATGAAAACCAGTAAACCCTAAACACTCTTCTCTCTCTAGCCACTCTCTTCTTCTCATAATCTTCACGGCCACACAAGACAAAAAACTGAAACAAATAACCCTGCACGGCCTCCCTCTCTCCTCTCTCTTTAAAAAAAACTCACGGCAGAAACCCTAGGATCTCCCATATCCTTCCTGACACTCTCAACAACTGACGGCATCAAAAAAAAAACACCCTAATAGCTTTCCTCTCCATTGCACAGCCACGTGAAGAACCTCACACAACAATCCACCAAACGAGCAACCCAATAAACCAACATACATCCGATAATCACCAGGCCACCATTAACAACAGCCCTTCAACGCAAAAAACAAGACAAAAGCCGAGATATATCACAAGCAAATAGCCACTCAGCCCCCCCACACTTACAAAAACATACGCCACTCACTGGAGACGAACCTCAAGCCACTCAGTGGACACACACCTCACGCCACTCACTGGAGACGCACCTCACTCACACACACCGAACACAATGAACACACACACGTCACTTACAAAGACACACACACGCCACAAGCACATTGTTCACTCACTCACGCACACGTCCCTTACAAAGCACACACCTCTCACATCCCCTAAACACACACACACCGGCACACTCAGCCCCACACACACTGTGATTCACCACAAACAGTAAACGGCCCACTCACAAAACTGCACCTTCACTCACGAACTGCCCCACCACCGACACAAAACATCAACTAAAATAAGTCACCTGACCGACACCAAATAGCCCCAAAATAGTCCCAAAATAGCGAGTGAAAACATTGAAACAGCGAGTGAAAATAGAGAAAACATCGACCAAAAACAGCAGAAAAATAGTGAAGAAAACCGCAAAATATAGCGAGTGAAAACAGAGAAAACATCGAGCGAAAACAGCGAACCAGAAAAAATAACAGAAACGTTAACCCTACCGGTGATGTCCCAATGCATTCCCGAGAAGTGACTTAAAAGGTAAGACCTGAGGGCACCCTTTGTTATATTTTATTTTTTCGTCCTGGAAATGGCATGCTTGGTTGGACGTGAAATATGTCCAACCGGGCATGCGAAGTCCTACATTGAAAACGGCCAAATTCTTTGGTCACATATTTTATTATTCGGCATTTATTTCGTGTTATTTGTATTTTTACTATTTCGCATTTAATTTGTATTTATGGTTGTTTTATTATTCCGCATTCATTTTATGTTATTTATCTTCCCTGTTATTTCGCATATTTGTCTCTTCGATCATTTATTGTTATATGCATTATCATATTTCATGTATGTCAACATTGGGTTAATGATTACGTTGTGTTAATGCTTGAGTGTTGCCTCTCGTGGTATATTGGATGGAAACCCAGACATAAATTCCGTAGCCGAATCCGAATTGACGGTAGTGCGGTCTTTACTTGGGATACAACTCCATGTACCACTTGGGAAACATTCATGTATGTGTTTATGTCATTATAGATGCCATTTTCGTAATCTCGTTCGAACGCGTTTACGAACGCTACTCGAACGCGTGCATTCTGCCTCACTCCGTTTGAACGCTTTTCTGAATGCTACTTGAACGCGCACACACTGGACATATTTTTTCCTCATGTTTCATGCATGTTTGCCTATTTGGTTATTCCTTTCTGCATCATGTTCTTAAATATCTCTTTTTAATGTAATATGCTTCCATTGTTTCTATTAATGTTCATGGGTATGAAAACTTGTGTGTTGATTAAATTATCTTGCATGTGTTGCATAAGACTTGGTTATATTATTGCATAAATCCTTTCATTACAATTGGCATAAGTAAGAGACCATTCTGAACCTAACGGTTTGAGGTATTCCCTTGCGAGGGGTGAGTGCGGCCTTAAATCATTTCCCAGATCACATTGGGTGGCGACTCCATTTATTCTCCGGTTTAGTCTCCCGTGGGCTACTCCGTACTCCGATCGAGCCGCGAGCCCGGACAGCGACGCCCACCTCTGTGCCTGTTCCCACAGTCTGGCGACTCCACTGGGGATAGAGAATCGGCCCTGAAATAATGCCTTATAATGCTTGTGGTTTTTGCTTTAGTTAACCTAGTCTCATATATTGTATACTCTTTGTACCATGATGGCGTCATGTATCGTGAAGTCGCTTTCGCTCAAGGCGGCGGATTGTTATATGGCATCATCACTCGTCCCCTATAGTCCCACATTTGAACCATAGTCGTGTATCCTATAGAAGCTATAATGTATGCTTGTGTTTGGGACCATCATCATTTGGATCCATTTGGACCTCTTGTCATGAGATACAAACTTGTTGGGCCATTTAAACTGGGCCGAGTTTATGTCTTATGAAGATTGGGCCAAAAATTTTCAAAATGCTGATGAGCCACTTTGTGTTTGGGCCCCCTATCATTTGAAGTTGTTTAGTCACCTTATTGTAAAAGTGTAAACATGTTGGGCCTTTTCCAACTGGGACAAGTTTACACCTCGCGATAATATGATTGAATGCTTCAAAATGATAACGGGCCAACTTGTATGAAAACCTTGATGGGCTTAGAGAATCCAAACATGATCCAAATATGCTAGAAGCATGAGTCCAATATCCACACTGGCTTTCATCCAGAAAGGATACGCCTTGTTACGGTATATTTGCATACTTTTGGATGCTTCCAAGTTCATCCCCACAACCATGATTACCAATGGCCCAATTCGTCATTTCTAGACAATGGCACGATCCCCATAATAGGCTTAGTCAATATTTTAAATGGGCGGTCTTTGTCTGTTACCGATGGAAAAAGACTAAGATAGCCAAGGTTCACCTGTATCGCGTAGGAGAGAACGATTTTGTGTACCCTTTATTGGTACATAAAATAATCCATTCCTAGGACAGAAATGGACTTACCACGAGTGTAGGAGGAATAAGGTCGGAAGGATATATGTTGTTTTGATAACCATATGCATCTCATACATCTCACGCATACACGCATCATGCTAACCCATGTGTCTTAAAAGCCATCATAGATATCCGTTGGGTTAGGAAAGAAAGACTTGTCAAGAAGAGTTTAGCAAACATGGATATCGGGGAAGAGGAAGCCGAGAAACAGAAAAATTTACTGCAAGAATAGAAATACCATATGGGGGCCTTCAGCAAAAAAAAAAGAATAAAGAAAAAAAAAGAAAAAAATTGTTTGTTTTCAATCCTTAATAGTTAGGCATAAGTCCAATGATGAAATGGTTTGCTTTAGGGTGAAATATTAGAAACGATAAACTCTTGATGTGTTTTTATCTGATGCTTTGAGTAGTTGATCTATGTTAGACTCATACGCACTTAATTATAGGTTTTTAGCAGTGAAAACCTGAGTAGTCGACAATGTGACTAGTTGAAAAATTGTAGGACGGTGAATGATCGTTTGCTTAGATGTCTATCCTGATTTGCTTGTGTTATGATGTGTGGTATGGTTGAAAACAAAAGAAAAATCCCTAAAAAAAATTATTAACCACCTATAACCGATAAGCGTGAAGCTATCCATGGGCGAGTATTAAGACCACCATGAGGGGAAATGCTACCTTAAATGGTAGGTGTGTTGAAAAAAAAAAGAGACAAAAGAAAAGAAAAAGAAAAGCATACCATATTAAGCACGGAAAAGCAATTGCAGAGCATAATTGAGACATTAGGTTGGTTTGACCCATCGATCCCAATTTTTTTTAAAGAAATCATTGAGTTGGCTTACCTAGGAATCAAGCTGTAAAAGAACCATTGCACACACACACTTTGAGTCTGGCTTAGATCATTTATTCAAAAACTCAGATTTGAGTTGCATCGAGTGCTTTGAAGGTTCTCTGGTCTCATTACTGAGCATTCTTTGAGGACAATAATATGTATAACTATTGGGACTATTTTGTAGCCAGTAATATAATATGTTGATACGGAGTGACACATCACGTAGTCTAACTTGACCTAGTGCAAGCAGCAGAGAGCAGAAAGCTAAACCAAGACTGGGGGCGACCAGTCGACCACCTCCTGAATCAAGGACATAACAAGATCTTGAGTCATGGGACCAAAGAAAACTGAGCAATCACCATAGTAGAATTGACAGAAGTAAACTATAAGCAGGCCCAGGGGGCGATCAAAGACTTTTGTAGGCAATGGGCGCCAAAGAGCACAAAGAAGGCCTAACCCATCGGAATAGGAAATACATTCATGGATACACGCATACACGCATACACGTCACATACGCGTAATTTTTGTTGTGTTTTTGTTCGCAGGTTTTGAAGAAAATGAAAACGGGGCAAAGACAAGAAGTTTTGGGAATGAATCCCAGGGTCGAGGCCCACGCTATCAGCAGTTTCGGGAATGAATCCTAGGGTCGAGGCCCACATTATCAGCAGTTTCGGGAATGAATTCCAGGGTCGAGGCCCACATTATCAGCAGCTTCGGGAATGAATCCCAAGGTCGAGGCCCACATTATCAGCAGTTTAGGAAATGAATCCCAGGGTCGAGGCCCACATTATCAGCAGTTTCGGTAATGAATCCCAGGGTCGAGGCCCACACTATCAGCAGTTTTGGGAATGAATCCAAGGGTCGAGGCCTATACTATCAACAATTTTGGGAATGAATCCCAGGGTTGAGGCCCACGCTATCAGCAGTTTTGGGAATGATTCCCAGGGTCGAGGCCCACATTATCAGCAGTTTTGGGAATGAATCCCAGGGCCGAGGCCCACATTATCAACTTAGTTTGGGAATGAATCCCGCAGATCGAAGCATCTCATCAAGTAACAGTTCGGGAATGGACCACCTCTCACAAAGTAACGGTTCAGGAATGGACCACTCTCATAAAGTAACGGTTCGGGAATGGACCACCTCTCAAAAAGTAACAGTTCGGGAATGGACCACCTCTCATAAAGTAATGGTTCGGGAATGGTGTTAGTGTTCCTAGAACATACCAAGATCAACTAAGAGTGATTTGTGCGTGAATTACCAAGAGAGTTGCAGAATACTCACATTGATTGGTTGAGGAGATTTCAAAAATTTCCATATTTGTTGGATGTGTTGGAAGATTCGGAGCTTGAGATCGAGTTCTAAAATCTCGGGTGAGTTTCCCTATCACCTTGATTCACTCCTTGATGTGGTAGCAAGAACAAATTTTGAAGAACAAAATTGTCTTCCATGGAGATAGGCTCACGGTTTTGGAGGTAGAAGAGAGAGTGAATAGTGTATTTTTGATTTCCCAAATCATATACAAAAGTTGATGTGTGTTGACTTGGTAGGTGTGGGAAGTAAATGCTAAATTTACTATTCCATCTACTTACATCACAAATAGTGACAAGTTGATGTAAGTCATGGGTCCCACCCATTAAATTCCAAATTTAATCGGACAATCCAACACGCAACTTCGCTCGGGCCTGGGTTCGTTTAATTCCAAATTAAACGAATTTGCCATTGCGACTTAATTAAGTCTAATTTAATTAAATAATAATGCCTCGTAAAATTATTACGAAAGTCGCTTACGAATTAATTCTAAATTAATTTGTTCGCACGAATTAAAATCCAATTTTAATTCCGCATTGAAATCTAATTTCAATTAATATATCTAATATATTATTTTTAGCCCAATTAAATAAATTAAATAGTAAAATCTAATTTAACTATTAAATTTACTTTACCGATTAATTCCAAATTAATCGCGTTCTCTCTCTTTGACGAATTTATTCCCAGATAAATTCTCGACGCAATTAATCCCAGATTAATTATTTCTCATTTAATTAATCCCATATTAATTTATTGCCGTAATTAATCCCAGATTAATTTTCTCTCTAATAAGTAATCCCAGATTAATTTTCTGTTCGAGTCAAATCTCAACGGTGAATCTTCGGGAAGCGACCCAAGAGATCCCTGGATATGTTGGCAGTAAATACGGTTATCAGACTATCTGAATATGTGCGTACCCCGTACCACGTTCTTACCGATTTACAAGACATGGTTGGCTTCTAACAAAGCACCGTGCCTACCCAATTCTCCAGAAATATTCTGTAAACGAATATGTAATCTTTATCAGGCGTAGTATACGTAGTATTGCGTATTACGATCCAGTATCGATATCACATGCTAGGCCTAGGGCTGAAATTGTGTCTGTCCCGTACGAAGCATAAATCGAATCTCTGGTAACTAGTCTCTATAATAGGATAATCATGAACTAGTTTCGTATCCTACGTGATCATCATCTCCATATGACTGAAGTGATACTTCCATCTTGACATCACATCCAATACACTACGATTCTCAGTATACCCAGAAGAGGCGTACACATAACCTGTTAAAGCCCCGGACGACCAAAACCAAAGTATACTGATTTTCGAAAGTATTAGCGATGCAAGTCTCAGGTTAAGACCAAATACACCTACCCTGATTCGGACTTCCATAGACACATAGTCATACTACCAATGGGATTCTGAGGGGTCTATCCAGAGCGAAGCTATTTCCGTACCATCGGTAAACAGAACCTCCTATTACACTTGCATAAGTATCCAATACCCAAATATATGAGAACTATGCCATTATGCCTCTGTAATGCGCACAAGTGCAATACTAGTCTATTCCGCATTATCGATGTCCAGTCTCGATAATACTACGACTAGGGATATTTAATGATTAAACCTTAGTGGATTAATATTGTCTCATATCTTAATAATCTGGTACTAATCATATGGACTTTTATCATTTATATATATAGGTAATCTAATTACAAATGATAAAAAGAGAAATTTCCTTTGTCTAATAGTTAATTTGTACAACAACGCCATGTTCTGTACAAATAGTGATGCTATAGGTCATAATTGTCCAACAAATGGACCACCTCTCACAAAGTAACGGTTCGGGAATGAACCACCTCACATCAGCTTAGTTTGGTAATGAATCCTAGAGATCGCAGCATCTTGCAGGGATGAACCTTAGGGGTCGAAGCACCTCGCCATCAAATCATCTCATTTCGGTAATGAATCCTAGAGATCACAACATCTTGCACGGATGAACCTTAGGGGTCGCATCACCTCACCACCAGATCAACTCGGTTGAAGCATCTTGCAAAGTAAGAGGTAAGTATGACAGCCGACGAACCAGGTAAGTAAAAAATGCATGCATAACTTTGATAGGGTTGTCATTGTCACACACTGCACAAGCCCATCAAAGTGGGGGTGACTGTAGAGACTGCATTTTTGCATAAAGCCCAATGACGAGCCTCGTATGGAGGCACTACCTGTTGGGAAGCGGCCGCGAGTGCGCAACGGAAAATTAAAATTATTATGCCGCTTTCCCTTTGACCAAAACCCATTTGTTTTTATTATTCTACAAGCCTAGGCATGTTACTATATATTCTAAGCATAAAACTCATAAAACATGCAAAGAACATAAACCTAAACATGATAACTATCATAAGAACTCTAAATAAAATAAAGAAAGAAAAAGACTTACTTGAACCGTAGACTCCACCAGTCCTCCCTCCAATCTACAAGCTTTTCTTGAACTCAGCAAGCTCTTCCACGTTCCAAAGAGCCACCCAAGTGTGTGGCCTCCAAAGATGCACACACCAAAGCCAAAACCCAACGGAAAGACTACGCCTTGAGTGCACAGGTATTTTGCCCTTGGTGCTAGCCTAGGCAAATACCTCAAAACTTTTAACTCGAGGTTCCTCTAGTCAATTAGACTAAAGGATCCTCAAAATCAGTGGATTACTCATAAAATTTAGAGTTGCTCACTTATATAAACCCAAGATATGAAAGGTTTGGTGTAAAACTTTGTGAAGAATTCTTTGGGTTTATATAGTGCTCCAAAGACAACAAAATTATTTAAGAATCTGATGTGGGATAAAATCTAATTTAATCTTAGCCATTGGATCTTAATTTAGTGGTTTAATGAGATTATAAACCCCTAATCAGAGTTTGGACTGAATTGAAAATCAAAACAAATAACAGAAAAAAATTACTGTTCTCATGAATAGTAAATTTTTTTAATTCCAATTCCCAAAGTGCCCCTATCGTCATTCACCAATCCCTAAGCCACTATGGAACCTCATAAATGATATGTTCAATAATTAAACACATTGAACCATTTATGAACAATTCCTATAGCAATCATATATGTTGTTATATTTGTACTGTGCACTGTTAACCATTGATTTCGACTTTGTTGTGTGTGACCTTTTGGGTTCCCCTCAAGTTGGACATGAAATGAATCGTGATAATTTAATCGAACATAAATTATTCTCCGATCAGATGGTCGTTCGATTTCAATGACCAAGGTTGACATCTAGCAACATGCCAAGGCCCCCAAATGAGAAGGAAAGATATATATATACCCATTCTGTATGCGATTTACATATGATACGTTCCCTCGCCTCACTGTATCCCCACCTATTGACCTAGGGTATGAAAAGTGTCTACCCATATGGTGAAAGGTATGATGTTGATAGTGTCATGAATCGTGCTAACCCAAAAATCTCACATGATTCTTCCGTTGTGGCCACAGTCTCAAGCACTGATCACACATATCAACCCGCAAACTGGAATACTACTCTTATAAGAAAATATTATCCGAGAGAATGGCGATTCTATGTTGTATCTTTACAAATTTCATGTGTTTCAACAAATGACCCAATCATACCCTTATGACCGGATCTTTTGAACCGGGGAAGGAGAATGTCAAAGTTTTTTTATCCACACATAAGATTGTAAAGACCTCAAGTATAAGGACTAGTCATATAATCGATACATTAAAGTTCTCACAGACACATGGGATAAACACTCCATATGAAAACTTTCGGCTGTCAGTTCGATGGACACGAGCAACTCATGCATCCATGTGATACACCAAGCGAACGGATCTCAGCTAGTAGCATATGAGATCGGCTACCCCACTTAAGGGCGGATCATATCATCATGCTAGTCTCTCCACTTTCTGAACGCCCAGATTATTCACAAAACTATGACTAGGAACATTTAAGAGTAATGATTCTCATAAGGCGTGGAAGCCATCGTTTTATTACTCCAAGGGCTTTATTATAGTGTTGATGATTCATATAAGTTATGTAAGACACGTATAATAAAGATTGTCATTTTATTAATTAATGCAAATATTACAAATACATGTACATATAGCCCATCCACAAGTTAGGTATAGGGCATATCCCTAACACTACCTGATAAGTTACGGAAGTCGCGGGAAATAGACGTCGGAAGGGAAAATTCTAAAATTAATAGCTCGTCAAATTTAAACTCGCTAGTTAGCCGCGGGTTCGCTCAGTCATTCCTGTTTTATCCCTTCAGGTGCATCTACCAAGTCCCAGACTTGATTATGATACATAAAGTCTATTTCGTATTTCATGGCCTCAAGCCACTTAACTGAATCAATTTTACGCATTGCTTCGTCATAACTGGTGGGATCGTCATTATCAATGACCTGATCATGTTCCTCATCAATATGGAAACCATATCTTTCAGGCTCATGTCTTTCCCTACCAGACCTTCTGAGTTCATAACCTTGTGGTTGTTCCGTCGCTGCCCTTTTGAGGGGCATGAGGTTTAGTTCTATGTTAGTTTGTTCTTTTCGTACCTCATCGAGGTCAAGTCTACTCCCACTATATTTCTTGAGAAAGAATTCATTCTCTAGAAATTTAGCATTTTGTGAGACAAATGTTCTTTGTTAATTTGGGACGTAGAACACGTATGCTCTTGAGTTCAAGGCATATCCTACAAACTTACATTTAACTGCCATATCATCCAATTTGTTAGTTTGTGTGAGCTTGCATATGCGTCACATCCCTAAATTCTTAGATAACTAAGACTAGGACGTTTCCCAGACCATAACTCATATGGTGTTTGACTAACAGTCTTGGAAGGAACTTGGTTTAGTAGTAGTGTTGCAGTTTCTTAAGCAATACCCCAAAATGAAAGAGGTAGATCCGTGCCTGGCATCATTGATCGGACCATATCTAATAATGTCTGATTTCTCCTTTCGGAGACCCCATTATGCTATAGAGTTCCCGGAGGAGTCCAATGGAAAACAATTCCATTTTCTCTCAAGTAATCTTGAAATTCGTTGCTTAAGTATTCACCACATCGGTCAGACCTTAGTGACTTAATACTTTTATTAAGCTGGTTTTCTACTTCAGCCTTAAAGTCTTTGAATTTCTCAAAAGCTTCAGATTTGTACCGCATAAGGTACACATACAATATCGCGAATGATCATCGATAAAGGTAATGAAGTATGAGAATCCACCTCTAGCGGTGACGGACATTGGTCTGCATACGTCATAGTGTATGAGTTCTAATGTCTCCGCTGCACGTTGTCTTTTACCTTTAAAGGGTAATTTGGTCATTTTACCAAGTAAACAAGACTCACAAGTTCCATAAGGTTTATATTTGAAGGGTTTGAAATACCCATCCTTATGTAGCTTAGTTAATCTTGTTTCATTGATATGACCTAAGCGACTATGCCATAGAAGTGATTCATTGAGATTATTCGAGTTAACGTTGTTTATATTAGACGTTGAACATTCTTTGTTAGTTTGTAAGACATAGATAACATTATTCAAAATACCATATTCATATTTTAATTCATTGAAATAAATAGAACATTCATTACAACTTATTAGGCATGAAAAGCCTTTATTACATAAAGAAGAAATTGAAATGATGTTCTTTACTAGAGAAGGTACATAAACACAATCTTCTAAGTCTAAAACTAAACCATTCGGCAAAACTAATGAATAAGTCCCCACTCACAATGCAGCCAGTTTTTCTCCATTACCCATGCGTAAGTCAACCTCCCCATGACGGAGTCTCCTACTGTTTCTCGAGCCCTGCACATTGTTACACAAGTGAGTCCCACAACCGGTGTCAAGCACCCAAGTAGAAGGTTTAGAGTTTTGAGAATATAGTTCAATCATATACAACATACCTGAAGCATTGGGCTTCTTGGACTCTTGGGCTTCCCTAGCTTCCTTGGCTTTCAAGGATCTGCAGTCTTTCTTCCAATGACCCTTCTTTCCGTAAAAGAAACATTTCATTTTTCCCTTTTTCTTCACCACCTTACCATTGGGCTTTAGGTGATCTGGAGCCTTGGCCTTGCCCTTATTTTTCTTTGGGCCTCATGGCTTCAGGTCCGTACCCGTAAGCATGACGGAGGTTTTAAGCTCTGGTTTCAAGTCCTTATGTGCTTGCTTTATCAGATTGTGCAATTCTGCTAAAGTAGCTTCTTTATCAGACAGATGAAACTGCATAATAAAGTTAGAGAATTCTTTTGGTAAGGACTGAAGAAGTAGATCGTGACCTATCTCATGATCCATGATGAACCCGAGGTTGGCCAATTTTTCAATGTGGCCAATCATCTTAAGCATATGTCCACTAACAGATCCTTCCTTATACCTTGTTTGGAATAAGGCACATGACACTTGGAATCTCACGGTATGAAAGGAAGTTGCATACAACTCCTTCAAGTGAAAGATGATGGTTTGAGCATCCATTTCTTCGTGAGCTTTCTGAAGTTCGTCCGACATAGAGCCAAGCATTATGCAAACTACTAGCTCATCATCATCGACGTGTTTCTTCCAAGCATCAAATGTATCTTGGTCAGTATCTTCTGCGGGTTCAGGGAGAAATTGTCTTTCAAGAACATAGAAAATCTTTTCTTGTCGTAAGACAATTTTAAGGTTTCTAAACCAGTAATTGTAGTTGTCCCATTTGAGCTTATGCTCATCAAGGATGGAACGAAGTGATACTCTGTTTGCCATTTGAATGTTTGTGAAATATTTTAACCCACATGTTAAGAGAAAATGTTAAAATTAAGAATATGTTTTCATTAATGTTTCATAATAACATGGGCTTTTAATATTATGAAGTTGCTCCCACTCAATTATTTTAAAATTTTAAGCAAATCACATCAACCCCAATATGATGGATTTCTTGTGGGCAAGGATCCCATTATCATCATTTCATAACTCTGACTAGGGCCGGTTGTTATAAAATACGATAATTAGGTAGGTTCCCAACCAATTTATGATATAAATCACAATTCCTTGATCATTGGTGAAGACACTGCATTTTTGCATATAAGTCCCGATGATGAGTCTCATATGGAGACACTACCTTTTAAGTTGTGGAATTCGCGGGAAACGGACGTCAGAAGGGAAAAGTCAGAAATCAGTACTTTGTTGGATTTTATTCGTTTGCTTAGCCTCGGGTTCGCTTTTTGGACCTCTGTTTTAAAAAACACCTTCACGCAAACACCTACTTCACGCCTAACTACACATTGCCTTCAACAACCCTCAATCTCACGCACAAAACCCCTCACAAACAGACTTCAATTCACGCCCATACAGCCCCTGAAAACAGCCTCTGAAATGTACCACTGAAGTCCCGCATAAAGCCCCTGAAAACGGCCCCTGATCTGTACCCCTAAGCCCCTGAAAACAGCCTCTGACCTGTACCTCTGAACCGCACCAAACTGCCTCTGACCTGTACCCCTGAACCGCACCAAAAATAGCCTCTGAGACACACCCAAATGCCCCTGAAAACTGCCTTTGATACATGCCCAATGAGTCCATTCACGCCCATCACCTTCCAAATTAAACAAAAACAAATATTAATCACATACCTAAATGAAACAAATCAAATAAAATCAAATATATCATCTTTCTAATCAAATCATATCATATCTAATCACTTCCCTAATTAAAAGATTTTTCCCTATCACACATTAATAAAAAATATCTCCCATAATTACACAAATCCTTTCCCTTTTCACACAAGGTAAACCCCAACCATTTGCCTATAAAAAGAAGCCTAAACCCAACCTTGAAGCCCTAGCAACTCACGCCCAAAGCAACAAGAAAAAGGCAAATAATTCACTCTTCTCCTCCTCTCAACCATCACCGAAACACTCTCCCAAAAAAGCAAAGGAACATCACCAAAACACCCCCCTAAACAGTAAGCATCATCACTGAAACATACCCCTGAAAAAACCCTTCAAACGCATAATCACCCCCATGACCAGCCTGCCTTCAATGCATAATTACCCCCCCTGACCAGCCTGCCTTCAGCGCATAATCATACTCCCTGACCAGCCTTAACTTCACGTCATCAAGCCCTCACAAATGCCCCTGACCAGCCTCAACACAGCCCACAAACTACCCTCCTCTACGCACACAGCAAGCCCTCAACACAGGCCACGCACAAAAAAACCAACTCAGCCCCCATTACCGCAAAAATAAAAAAAAAATAGTCCTTAATTACCGTGAAACAGTAACCAAAAAACACAACAAGAAATAATAGTGAAACGGAATAAAACAGCAGCCCGAGCAGCGAACTAACGAAGAGAAACAACGAACCAGTGAACCAGAGGAGTTACGGAGCATCAACCCTTCCGACAACCGCGTAGCGCACTTCCGAGAGACGAATTAAGAGGTTAGACCTGAGGGCACCCCTTTTTATTTATTCTCCTTTGTTTTTTTTTTATTCTCTTACTTTATTTCGCATGAGTATTGGTGGTTAATGTATGTTATGGCTATTGGATGAATGGAATATGTGTCGTCTCTTATGGTATATCAGATGGAAACCCAGAGGTAAATTCCGTAGCCGAATCTAAATGGACGGTAGTGCGGTCTGTACTTGGGAAACAACTCCACGTACCACTTGAGCAAACGGCACATATTTCACTTTATTTTATCTTGTTCGTCTATTATTCGCATTTTACATTCCGTCATTTACTTTCCGTACGTTATTTGTTCATGTATTGATAATTTAATGCGCATTGGCTAACTATGGTGGATTAAAGGTCCTCTATTCGAGGGAAATGTCTGAAGGCTACCTTTACCACGATGTTTTGCCGCGCCTTTTATTATGTCATTTACCCTTTGTATATAATTGAGTTATTTATGGATGCATTGCATTCTAGTGCGCATGGGCTAACTAGGGTGGATTAAAGGTCCTCTATTCAAGGGAAATGCCTAAAGGCTAACTTTACAACGATGTTTTATCGCGCCGGATGAAGTCCACTCGATTGAATGTGAAATGTGTTCAATCGGGCACACGAGGTCCTACATTGTGTATTTGTTTATCCATGCATGTGTTTGTGTCATTTCAGATGCCATTTTGGTAATCTCGTTCGAACGCATTTCCGAACGCTACACGAACGTATGCATTCTGTCTCAGTCCGTTCGAACGCGTTTACGAATGCTACTCGAACGCGCATACGTTTTGTTTTATCATGCATCACGTATTATCCCATTCGAACGCGTTCTCGAACGTTATATGAACGCGAATATTATGTTCACCGTTCGAACGCGTTTTCAAATGCTACACGAACGCACATACATTGAACAAATTTCTTTTCATCACATTTCATTCATGTTCGCTTCTTTGGTAATTTCTTTTACATTACATAATTAATAATATCATTTCATTATTGACACTTTCACTGTTATCATTTATTTATATTCCCGTATTTATCTACTTAATGTGTTCGTGAGATTGTGTACTTGCCTTTATTTCACTTACTTCTATGCATGAAAACTTAGATATGAGCCTTATTTTTATGCACGTAAACTTAGATATAGGTTATATGCAAACTTATACATGAGCTTTATTTTCATGCATGTGAACTTAGAAATAGAATACTCTTGGAAATATATGTTGCGTAGATCCGATTAAATTATTGCACAAATCATTTCATTACAAGTGGCATAAGTAAGGGACCATTCTGAACCCAACGGTTTGAGGTCTTCCCTTGCGAGGGGTGAGTACGGCCTTAAATCATTTTCCCGGTTCACACCGGGTGGTGACTCCATTTTTTTATTTCTCCGGTGTAGTCCTCCGTGGGGTACTCCGTACTCCCAACCGGGCCGTGAGCCCGAGACAGCGTCGTCGATTTCTGTGTCCTACAGTCTGGCGACTCCACTGGAGATAAAGAATTGGCCCCGAAATAATATCTTGTAATGTTTGTGATTTTTGTTTTAGTTAACCGTGTCTACAGTGGGTTGAAGGGGTTTAATCAAATGCACTATTAGAGCTAGGTAATGGTTTGGTGTCTTCCTTCATTCACTACCTTTCTATAAGGAAAAGCTGTGAAGGCACCTATATAATCATTTACTCGAAGCTTACCGTGATGGACTAATTTGGAGGACCTATTGTTTATTCTTGTCACCAAGGCGATAAGAACCTAAGAGGCTTGGGTATTTAAGAGAGTCCGCTCCACCCTCCCACTGGGGAATCTTCAATAAGAAATCCATTTGACAGTCAATCATGTATCATCACTCATTGGCACGTACCTTAGCGTATAAAAAATGGTGCGCTCGCTTGGTCGTCTGAACCCTTGAGTGGGGAGACCTAGTTGTGGGCAATCATTCACCGACGGGAGCCTTTGTCTACACTTCTATAAACCGCATATGAACCATAGTCATATATGTCATAGAAGTTGCCCCTTTATGCTTTTGATAAACACATTCATATTATATCTCATGCATCGCATGCATAGCATGCATACACGCATCATGTTAACCATGTGTCTTAAAAGCCATCATAGATATCTGTTGGGTTAGAGAAGAAAGAAAGAATTGTCAAAAAGGGTTTAGCAAACATGGATATCGGGGAAAAGGAAACCGAGGAACAGAAAACTTTACGGCAAGGATAGAAAGACCATCGGGGGGCCATCAAATAAAGAAAAGAAAAAAAATGAAAAAAAAAAATGAAAAAAAAAGTGAAAAAAGAAGAAGAATTGATTGTTTGTTTTAGTCATCAATAGTTAAAACATAAGTCCAATGATGAAAATGTTTGCTTCAGGGTGAAACCTTAGAAACGATAAGTGCGAGATGTACTCTCATCCGATATTTTGAGTAGTTGATCTTGACTAGACTCGCGAGCACTTAATTAGAGGATCTTATCAGTGGAAGCCTGAGTAGTCGGCGAGATGACTAGTTGAAGAGATGGCGGATCGGTGAATGACCGTTTGCCTAGTTGTCCATCCTGGTTTACTTATGTTATGATATATAATATGGTTGGAAACGAAGAAAAAGTCTTTGAAAAGAAAAAGGAAAAAATAGACCACCTATAACCGATAAGTGTGAAGCTACCCATGGGCGAGTATTAGGACCACCATGAGGAGAAATGCTACCTTAAAGGGCAGGTCTGTCGGAAAAAAAAACAAAAAAAGAGAAAAACAAAAACAAAAGAAAGAAAAAGACAAAAGAAAAAAGAAGAAAACCATATCATGTTGAGTACGAGGAAGTAAGAAAAGCGTATGATCAAGACATCTAGGTTAGTTTGACCCATTGATTCCAATTCTTCGAGACAAAATCATCGAGTTGGCTTACTTAAGGAATAAGCCGCGAAAGAGCCTTGGCACACACACACTAGGAGTCTAGTTCAGATCACTCATGCAGACGATCAGATTTGAGTATATTAAGTACTTTGAAGGTTTTTTGGGTTCGAAGCGAAGCATCCGTTGAAGACAAAATATGTTTAGCTATCAAGACTATCTCGTGAGAGGCAATACAACATGTTGATATGCAACATCACATCAGTATCAGTTTGGGGGCGAGGCCCACATCAGTATCATTTTGGGGGCGAGGCCCACATCAGTATCATCATCAGTTTTGGGGATGAGTCCCAGGGTCGAGACCCACATCATCATATGTTTTGGAACATCACATCACATGATCTACTTTGACCTAGTGCAAGAAACGAAGAATATAAAGCTAGGCCAAGACTGGGGGGCAACCAGTCTACCACCCCGCGAATAAAGGATGTACCGAGAACACGAGCCGTGAGACAGAAGAGGACTGAACAATAACCAGAAAAGAACCAGCAGGAGGAAATCGTAAGCAGACCCAGGGAGCGACCAGAGACATGCATAGGCACAGGACACCAAGGAGCACAAGGAAGACCTAACCCATCAGAATAAGAAACACATCCATGCATACATGCATACACATCACATGCAAGTAATTTTTGTCTTGTTGTTGTTTACAGGTTTTAAAGAAAATGAAAAGGCAGCAAAGACGCACAGTTCATGTTGGGTTTCTATTAAGTTCCAAAGATCAATTCAAGCAAGAAACATATATGTGAATACTCGTAAAAACATGGCGGAATCATACTTACAACGATCGACTTTTGCGAAGCGAGACACATAAAAAATCTTCAAGCTTTTCCCTCCAAGGTTCTCGGCTTTCTTCAAAATATTTGAGCTCCATTTTCGGCCATGGATGTCCTCCAAGCTCCAAGCTTTCGAATTGTGATTCCATTCTCACAAGTTGGTTTCCCTATCACCTTCGAAAGACCCCGAATGTGTGCTAGCACTCTTGAAATTTTTCCACAAAACTTCATATGCTTCTCCTTCAAGTCTCGGCTTTGACAGAAAAATGAAGAAGAAAATGGCCCAAGGCCGTGAGAGAGGAGAGAGTGAGAAGAGAGAATGATTTGTGTGTTAGGTTAATTGATTTCCAAAATCAATTAAAACATATACCAAAAATTGTAAAAAGCCTTTCCAAAAGTCAAATACAATTTTGGAGCCAAAAAGCAATTAATGCTTTCCAACTACCACCATCAATCATAAGTGACATGTTGTGACATCACTCAAAGTGACTAGAAATCACATCAATCGATTGACTAGTGATTTGACGCTAGATGTGACTTGTGGGCCGCACTTAAATTCGCAATGCGAGTGCGCCCGCAAACAATCCCGGGCTCGGGTTCGCTAATTCCGAATTAACGAATTTTTCATTACGACGAAATTAAATCTAATTTAATTAAATAACTTTGCCTAGCAAAATTACTATTCACGTCGCTAACGAATTAATTCTAAATTAACTCGTTCGCCAGAATTAAAATCTAATTTCAATTCCGCGTCGAAATCCAATTTCGTATAATATATCGAATATATTATTTTATCGATTAATTCCAAATTAATCGTTCTCTCTCTTTAAATAATATTTTATCCCAGATAAAATATCTCCGCAATTAATCCCAGATTAATTTTCTCTCTCTACTAATTAATCCCAGATTAATAAAGTGCGAGTCATACGTCATCGGTGAATCTTCGGGAAGCGACCCATGAGATCCCCGGATATGTTGGCAGTAAATCTGGTCGTCGAACTATCCGAACACGTACGTACCTAGTACTACGTTTATACTGATTTACAAGACATGGTTGGCTTCTAGCAAAGCACCGTGCCTACCCAATTCTCCAGAAATATTCTTACTAGAATATGTGATCTATATCAAGCGCAGTATACGTAGTATTGCGTATTTCGATCCAGCATCGGATGTCACGTGCAAGGCCTGGGGCTGGAAATGTGTATGCCCCGTATGAAGCAAATATCGGATCTCTGGTAACTAGTCTCTATAATCGGATAAACATGACCTAGTCATAATATCCCGATAGCTGCAGCATATAAGAGAACTAGTTACGTATCCTATGTGATCATCATCTCCACTATGACTGGAGTAATACTTCCATCTCGACATCACACCCAATACACTACGATTCTCAATATACCCAGAAGAGGCGTACACAGAACTTGTTATAGCCCTGGACGACCAAAACCAAAGTATATTGATCGTCGCAAGTATTAGCGGTGCAAGTCTCAGGTTAAGACCAAATACACCTACCCTGATTCGGACTTCCATAGACACATATTCATACTACCAATGGAATTCCCAGGGGTCTATCCAGAGCGAAGCTGTTTCCGTACCATCGGTAAACACACCTCCTATTACACTTGCATGAGTATCCTATACCCAAATATATGAGAACTATGTCGTTATGCTCCCACAATGCGCACAAGTGTAATACTAGTCTATTCCGCATTATCGATGTCCAATCTCAATAATACTACGACTATGGATATTTAATGATTAAAACTTTATGGATTGATACTGTCTCATATCATCTCAATCCGGAACTAATCATATGGACCTTCTATCATTTATACATCTTGGTAATCTAATTACAAATGACAGAAGAGCAATCTCCTTTGTCACATAGTTAATTTGTACAACAACACCATGATCAGTACAAATAGTGATGCTATGGGTCATAACTGTCCAACAATCTCCCACTTGGCCTATAGCCAATCACTTAAGTGTCCTACACCCGAACTATTTACGGTTCGCTCAAACTTCTACTAAGAAAATGCTTTCGTCAGCGGATTTGCATGGTTATCATCTGATGTAATTTATTCGATCATCATATCGCCACGATGTATGATCTGAATGAATCAGATGAATAATTGAAGTATATATCTGGATCGTTGATGAGACCATTAATTCTTTAGCCTGTGCTGTAGCCTAGCTCAACTGCTAACAGAACTACTCCTAATCTAATTAGGATTATTATCGACCCAAATGGCTTCTATTGCTGCCTCAGCTGTAACAATAACCTGCTTGTGTTGTTTATTCGTTAACTGTATCTTGCTTGGAAGATTTCCAGCTCACTGTTCCATTAGTCAAACTTTATAATACCTTTCTTACTACATATAGTCGGTTTTTATCGGCTAGGAAACTTGCAACGGTGAACCCAGTCACTTAAAGTTCTCATTCTCCATTGTATAAGACAACATCCTTAGTTCCTCTAAGATACTAAAGGATGTTCTTAACATCAATCCAATGACTATCACTTGGATTGGCCTGATTATGACTACATATGCTCAAAGCGTATGAGACACGAGGTCGCGTACGTTTATTTCAATGTACGAGTTCTCGGAGAGTATTAACAACTTTAAATCTATCCTCGTAGATCTCCCAAGAATTCCACGGAGAATTTTCATGAAAGCCAAGCTTTCACCGATTGTTTTTATGGGAATATCATTTCCAAGAAATGATATGTTATCATTATTCAGGACATTCAGTGTCAGTGCGCTCCCACTAACCTCCTTATATACGCAAGAATCATTTTCGTTTTGAAATTAAATCATATACCATTATGATTACATCAAAGCGATAATTCCAAGAACACAATGCTTGCTTCAATCCATCCATGGATCGAATTAACTTGCAAACCTTGTTTGTTCGTTTTGGTACGACAAAACCATCAGGATGTTGTAAACATCCTCCAAAAGGTTTCCGTTAAGGAAAGCGGTTTTGGCGTTCAGCTGCCATATTTCATAAATGAAACATGCAGCATCAGCAAGCATTATCCAAATGGATTTAACAATGGCAACCAGTAAAAGGTTTTGTCGTAATCGATACAATGTTGATAACGATACCTTTTCGCTACAAGCCTAGCTTAGTACGTTGGTTTGTTGCCTTCCATGTATGTATTCCTTGAAGACTTATATTGTACCAATAGGCACAATTCCTTCTGGTACATCAACTAGTGTCCAAACTTAGTTGATATACATGGAATCCATTTCGGATATCATGGTACTTTGCCATAATAGGGAGTTGATACCTTGTATCACTTCCTCATACGTAGTCAGTTCGTATTCCTCAATAAGATTGACATCTTTATGAGGTGAGATCAGAAACCCATACCCCATGTTGTTTTTTGACTCTCTCCGACTTACGTGGTTCTTGTGTATTCGAAGATTATTGGTATAGTTTCATCCTTGATTAACTATTTGTGTTCCATTAAAGAATCGATGCCTGGAATAGTATTACTCCGATTTTCATCGAGTTTTACTTTCCTCCCACTTACCACTGCATATAGGTATTCCTCTTAGGAAAACCGCATGGCAAGCAACAATTAAATTGTTCTCTTGTGAGATGTAAAAGTACTATACTTTGGTTTCCCTAGGATAACCATTATTAGGCACTTATCCGATTTGGGTTCTAGTTTGGTATCATCAAAACGTATGCCTAGCATTCCCAAATCTTCAGGATTGAGAAAATCTAGTTTCTTTCCTGTTCATATCTAATATGAAATCTGTCAAACAGATTTTTATGCAACCTTATTCAAAATAAGTTTTGCAATGTTAATGGGTATCCTTTGAAGGAAATGGTAGCTCAGAGCGACTCATGATTAACCTTATCATGTCCAACAAAATTTGGTTTCTCTGTTCGGACACACTGTCAATTGACGTGTTCCGGGAGGAGTCCTCATTGAAAGAATACTATACTCTTTTAAGTATACGAGAAACTTATTGCTTAAGTATTTTCCATCATGGTCTAACCGTGACGATTTTAATACTTTAGCCGATCTATTCGTCTACTTCGTGTCGAAACTCTTTGAATTCTGTCAAAAGTTTCTGATTCATGTTTCAAAAGAAACACATAACCATAACGCGATGCCACATCCATAAAGGTCACGAAACATTCATATCCACCTCTAGCCTAGCTAGATATGGGCCCACTTACGTCACTATGAACGAGGGCTAACAGATCGATGACACTTGTACTCTTACCAAGTAAAAGGTGTTATAAGCACTTTGCCTATATAAATTAGATTCGTAGACACTATTTGAATAGAATTAAATTTGTCTTAGTACCCACTCTTCGAAAGTGTGGATATACGAGTCTTGTTAATTTTGTCACAGACAACAATGCCACTTATAAGTCTCAACTGATTAATTCAGTTCGAGCTATTTGTTTGTCATGTTATGCGAATGAGATTTATTTATATTCAAAATATAAATATTGTTATTCACATCTAATGTGCTTATCTCAATATCATCTTTATAAAATAAAACACTTTAGTGTTCTAGAATATAAAGGTATACCCGCAACGGGTTAAACCCTGATATAGAGATAATGTATCTAGTCAAACTAGTTACATTTTAACTGTTTCCTAATTTAAGTACATACCCGAAGGGTAGTTCCTAAACTTAGGTCTCTACGGTCAAAACAACGAATCTCGTCCCGTTTCCGATTCGCAGATCAATCTCATCTGAAGTCAGTATCCTGCTTGTTAGCAGATTCTGCATATCAGTACATATTTATGTACCATACTCAGTATCTAAAATCCAATTTTAATACTAGTAGCAAACATGTTTATGACAAACATTCTTGAAGTCAGAGCCTTGCCCGTCTTCAATTCCTTCTTGTCTGCCTTGTCCATACGGCAGTCACGCTTCCAGTGACTCCGTTTGCCACAATTTAGGCAGACATCTTGGGATATGTCATTTGTCTTCCCAGAAGATTATAATGATTTTGCCTTTGCCCCTTTTCCACACTCCAGAAGCCTTTGGCCAAGCCTTGGCCTTCTAGAATGTCGAAGTAAGATGCGTCTTGCGCTTCTTGCCTTATTGCAAACTCTGACTTTGTCTCATTGAGTATAGCCATTAACTCTCCAAGAGTTTTCTATTGCAATTAGTTCTTCTAAGATCTAAAGATAGATCTATGAAGATCCTTCAATTTCATTATCATACTATAATGATCAAATCCTTAGTTCTGATTAAGAAATTAAGGAGTCTATTTGGCAAGCATAATGGATTAAGCACTAAAGTTATCATCACATGAATATTCCAAATATCATGTTCTACTATTTGCTCAACTCCGGGCTTAGGCTCGAGACGTCACTCTATCAAATAAAGTAACTTCTCGGTTTTTCAAGACTATCCTGAAATTTATTCCCAATTTGAAAATTAAAGTCGTTTAAATACATTTTCACACAGGATTATGTTTTAAACACTAATATTTCATTTATCTTTATTCTAATAGTCCAACTATTTAATCAACGATTTTAGGTACTATTTATTATAATGATTACTATAGTCCAACTATATAATCAACTATAATTTAATAGGTTAAATTCAATTATATTGATTACTATAATCCAATTATAAAATAAACTATTAATTGAAGTAGTTTGAATACAGTCCAACTGTTCAATTAAAACAACGATTAAATATTAGTCCAACTAATATATTAATTTTTTTGACGAAAAATTGTAATGAGCGTGTATGGCAATTAACTAAACGAATATTGCAAATTTAATAGTTGCCTCCCACTATTTTTCGGCGAGCCTCTAACCCTCTGTGGAGTACTCGGGAAACCTTGTTTCCTAGTGGGCTAGGATCCCGTTAAATAACACACAATCTTGACTTTGGCCAAAAAATTATATGATAATTAACTAGGTAGATCTCTAAGATCAATTGGATCCCATCCAATTCCTAGATCCAGTAGGTGGACATCCAAGTCCGAAACATATATCTTATATATGCCAATATATCCAATATATTGCCTAACCTTTTTTCCTCTGAATCAACTAAGCATTGGCTTTGGCACAACAAACTTAGTGATCCCAGTTAAGCGGAACCAATTGACCTTGGAAAGCTTCGTACTCGATGTCGATGGACAAGAAGTGATATTGACTTTGGCCAACAAATCACAACTTGGACAAGACACCGATATGGAACAAAGCCTTCATGATTCAAACACATCAGCGACGGATAAAGGTCTTGACTTTGGACAACAAACCAGTGCCAGTCTTGGATCTTGAGTAAGAATCACTCAATGGAAGGAAAAACGCTTAATATTGTTGAGGGTTTTTTCGCTTAATTGGCAACCAATTAATTATCTTTGTTAAGGTCTCATCATCATACATACACCTTAAACATGCATTCTAACACATAATAAGGCGCGTAAGTAAAATAAATAATGATATGCGGATGGATACTTAAACACATTGTTCCTAGAAAAAATCTCTCACTTTCCTCTCTCCCGCTAGCACAAGTATTACTTCTACCTGATTACATAACACTTCTAAAGAAACCTCATTTACATTGAGGGGAATAGGTGAGAAGAGAAATACATATAGTCAAGAGGTAATAGGCTGGACACGCAGGTCCAATTAATAAATTCTAAATTTATTACAACAATTTCCAAAATTGCCCCCACCCATCTAATATCCATCCGATATACATTATTCATACATCGCATCCATGTATTCACACAAAGCATGTTATCAATCAATCTAATCCAATAAATTAATCTGAATATTAATGACCATCCAATGTTCAAACAACGATTTGATTTTGCGCGAGTCCAACTCATTTTGCGAATAAGTACTCAAAGTACGAATTCTTGAATTATATTAAACTACAACATTAAATCCAATTTAATTTGTATTTAATACTAATTCATTATTTAATTCCAAATTAAATATTTACACTTTTTAATGTACCTTTACGACTTAGATTCCAAATCTAATCGTTACGGGTCTCAAAACTCGATTAACATCAAATGTCAATTTAATTTAAAGTCCAATGGGCTTTCAATTAATTTCTTAAGGCATGGGCTTTTGGTCAATATGGGTCAAACCCAAAAACCAAAACCCATTTAAGGAATCACCCTTATTTGCCAAGAAACCGATTTAGACCCATTAGGCCCAATTAAAGTTAAAGGTCCATTAAGTCATAATTGGACTTTATGAATATGGTTTTGGGCCCAATTGGATCCAACCAATTACCCTAAACCAAACTTGGCCCAACCAAGCCCGTTAGCCCATTACAACTTTACAAGCCCAATTCCAAATTTGGCCCAATTAATTAAATTACAAAATTCCAAATTTCATAAATTAATTAACCTAAAGTCTTTGCCATAATTAATTAACAAATTAACATTTCCAAAACACTAATTAGCCTAATTAATTATGCTCATTATCATCAACACATGTCCAACACATTTGAATAAAAAAATCACATCATTTTACATGCTTCAAGTCACGGCAATTTGGGGTTTTTCATTCCGATTCGTCGACTCGGTCTCAATCCAATTAAATCCACAATCAACATTACCCAATGTTTTCCAACTCATCCAATGATCAAAAACAAAAATCACCATGACATTTAGGGTAGCATAGTTTCGGCCAAGCCAAACAATTAGGGGAAAATTTATCCAATCCAATTTTCATCAAATTAACAATGCATAACACATGTTATCATAATTTAAGCATATCCAAACAATCAATTTCACTCAAACATGCTCAAATCAATTTTGCCCAATTTTACCCTAATCAAGTTTCATGCTCAAAATGGCTCTGATACCAATGTGTGGGTTCTATTAAGTCCCAAGGATCAATTCAAGCAAGAAATATATATGTGAATACTCGTAAAAGCATGGCAGAATCATACTTACACTAATCGGCTTTTGCGACGCGAGGAACATCAAAATCTTCAAGCTTTTCCCTCCAAGGTTCTCGGCTTTCTTCAAAAAATTTGAGCTCCATTTTCGGCCATGGATGTCCTCCAAGCTCCAAGCTTTCGAATGGTGATTCCATGCTCACAAATTGTTTTCCCTATCACCTTCGTAAGACCCCGAATGTGTGCTAGCACTCTTGAAATTTGCCACAAAACTTCATATGCTTCTCCTTCAAGTCTCGGCTTTGACAGAAAAATGAAGAAGAAAATGGCCCAGGCCGGTGAGAGAGGAGAGATGAGAAGAGAGAAGGAGTTGTGTGTAGGTTAATTGATTTCCAAATCAATTAAAACATATACCAAAATTTAAATCCTTTCCAAAAGTCAAATACAATTTTGTAGCCAAAAAGCAATTAATGCTTTCCAACTACCACCACCATCATCACAGTGACATGTTGTCACATCACTCAAAGTGACTAGACATCACATCAATGATTGACTAGTGATTTGACGCTTGATGTGACTTGTGGGCCGCACTTAAATTCGCAATGCGAGTGCGCCCGCAAACACTCCCGGGCTCGGGTTCGCTAATTCGAATTAACGAATTTTCTGTTGCGACGAAATTAAATCTAATTAATTAAATAACTTTGCCTAGCAAAATTACTATTCACGTCGCTAACGAATTAATTCTAAATTAACTCGTTCGCCCGAATTAAAATATAATTTTAATTCCGCGTCGAAATCCAATTTCGTATAATATATCGAATATATTATTTTATCGATTAATTCCAAATTAATCGTTCTCTCTTAAATAATATTTTATCCCAGATAAAATATCTCCGTAATTAATCCCAGATTAATTTTCTCTCTCTATAATTAATCCCAGATTAATAAAGTGCGAGTCATACGTCATCGGTGAATCTTCGGGAAGCGACCCATGAGATCCCCGGATATGTTGGCAGTAAATCTGGTCGTCGGACTATCCGAACACGTACGTACCTAGTACTACGTTTATACCGATTTACAAGACATGGTTGGCTTCTAGCAAAGCACCGTGCCTACCCAATTCTCCAGAAATATTCTTACTGGAATATGTGATCTATATCAGGCGTAGTATACGTAGTATTGCGTATTTCGATCCAGCATCGGATGTCACGTGCAAGGCCTGGGGCTGGAAATGTGTCTGCCCCGTACGAAGCACATATCGGATCTCTGGTAACTAGTCTCTATAATCGGATAAACATGACCTAGTCATAATATCCCGATAGCTGCAGCATATAAGAGAACCAGTTCCGTATCCTACGTGATCATCATCTCCACTATGACTGGAGTGATACTTCCATCTCGACATCACACCCAATACACTACGATTCTCAATATACCCAGAAGAGGCGTACACAGAACCTGTTAAAGCCCTGGACGACCAAAACCAAAGTATATTGATTGTCGCAAGTATTAGCGGTGCAAGTCTCAGGTTAAGACCAAATACACCTACCCTGATTCGGACTTCCATAGACACATAGTCATACTACCAATGGAATTCCGAGGGGTCTATCCAGAGCGAAGCTGTTTCCGTACCATCGGTAAACACAACCTCCTATTACACTTGCATGAGTATCCTATACCCAAATATATGAGAACTATGTCGTTATGCTCCCACAACGCGCACAAGTGTAATACTAGTCTATTCCGCATTATCGATGTCCAATCTCGATAATACTACGACTAGGGATATTTAATGATTAAACCTTTATGGATTGATACTGTCTCATATCATCTCAATCCAGAACTAATCATATGGACCTTCTATCATTTATACATCTTGGTAATCTAATTACAAATGACAGAAGAGCAATCTCATTTGTCACATAGTTAATTTGTACAACAACACAATGATCTGTACAAATAGTGATGATATGGGTCATAACTGTCCAACACATTCAGCAAATTCGGGAACAAAGGCCACAATCAACACCTTCAAGAATAAGCCCAAAGGATAAAGCCTCATCTTAACACAGTTCGGGAACAAAGCCCTATCTTGACACAGTTTGGGAACAACCCGGGGAAAAAGCCCTCTCTCACACAGCTTCGGGAAAAGCCCTATCTTAACACAGTTCGGGAATAAAGCCCTATCTTGACACAGTTCAGGAACATACTAGGGGAATAAAGCCCACTTTCAACACGCTCGGGAATAAGCCCAGTGGAAATAAAGCCCTATCTTAACACAGTTTGGGACAAGCTAGGGGAATAAAGCCCTTTCTTAAACATGTTTTGGGAACAAAGCTAGGGGAATAAAGCCCTATCTTGACATAATTCGGGAAAAAAGCCTAGGGGAATAAAGCCCACTTTCAAAACAGCCCGGGAAGAAAGCCCAGGGAATAAAGCCATATCTTAACACAGTTCAGGAATAAAGCCTAGAGGAATAAAGCCCATATTCAATACAGTTTGGGAACAAAGCCCAAAGGTCAAAGCATATCAGGATAACAAGTAAGTTAAGCAACAGCTGGCGAGCCAGGTAAGTAAAAATGCATTGCATAAACTTTGATAGGATTGTCATTGTCACACACTGCACAAGTCCTATCAAAGTGGGGGCGACTGTAAACACTACATTTTTGCATATAAGTCCCGATGATGAGTCTCATATGGAGACACTACCTTTTAAGTTGTGGAAGTCGCGGGAAAAGGACGTCGAAAGGGAAAAGTCAGAAATCAGTACTTTGTTGGATTTTATTCGTTTTCTTAGCCTCATGTTCACTTTTTGGACCTCTGTTTTAAAACACACACCTTCACACAAACAACTACTTCACGCCTAAATACACACTACCTCAGCAGCAGCCCTCAATCTCACGCACATAACACCTGCATTTTTACATATAAGTTCAATGATGAGTCTCATATGATGTTTTTTCGCACCTTTTATTATGTCATTTACCATTTGCATATCATTGCTTTATTTACGCATGCATTGCATTCTAGTGCGTATGGGCTAACTAGGGTGGATTAAAGGTCCTCTATTCGAGGGAATGCCTAAAGGCTACCTTTACCACGATGTTTTTCCGCGCCAGACGAAGTGCTCTCGATTGAATGTGAAATATGTTCAATCGGGCACACAAGGTCCTACATTGTGTATTTGTTTTCCATGCATGTGTTTGTGTCGTTTCAGATGCCATTTTGGTAATCTCGTTCGAACGCGCTTCTGAACGCTACACGAACGTATGTATTCTGCCTCAGTCCGTTCGAACGCGTTTACGAACGCTACTCGAACGCGCATGCGTTTTATTTTATCATGCATCAGGTCTTATCCCGTTCGAATGCATTCTCTAATTCTATACGAACGCGAACATTTTGTTCACCATTCGAACGCATTTTCAAACGCTACACGAATGCACATACATTGAACAGATTTCTTTTCATCACATTTCATGCATGTTCGCTTCTTTGGGTAATTTCTTTTACATTACATAATTAATCATATAATTTCATTATTGACACTTTCACTGTTATCATTTATTTATATTCCCGTATTTATCTACTTAATGTGTTCATGAGATTGTGTGTTTGCCTTTATTTCACTTACTTCTATGCATGCAAACTTATATATGAGCCTTATTTTTATGCACGCAAACTTAGATATAGGTTCTATGCAAACTTAGACATGAGCTTTATTTTCATGCATGTGAACTTAGAAATAGAATACTCTTGGAAATATATGTTGCGTAAATCCGATTAAATTATTGCACAAATCATTTCATTACAAGTGGCATATGTAAGGGACCATTCCGAACCCAACGGTTTGAGGTCTTCCCTTGCGAGGGGTGAGTACGGCCTTAAATCATTTTCCCGGTTCACACCGGGTGGCGACTCGATTTTTTTATTTCTCTCCGGTGCAGTCCTCTGTGGGCTACTCCGTACTCTCAACCGGGCCGCGAGCCCGGGACAGCATCGCCGATTTCTGTGTCCTACAATTGGGTTGGGCAATCAAACATGCCATAGCTTATGCTAGTTCTTGTGGACACCCAATCTTTGCCACTAAGTTATAAGACCACGCCTAAGGATCGCTGCGTCTTATGACTCGGAAAAGTCAAATCATTGTCAATAGTACGATTTAGGGACAAATTGGTATTGGTCAGTCTGGTAAAGCCTAGTCCTGCTAATACGGTTTAAGCCCTTTGGGTCTATACTTTACAATGGGAGGAAAATTTTAAACTTCAATTATTATTGAGGATTTTAGCAAGTTTAAGTGAATAACTGTCAAATGGATTCCTTCATTGAAAAGATCCTCCAAATTAGTCCAACACTTTAAATATGCTTTAAGGTAAGCTTTGAGTAAATGATTATCTAGATGTCCTTCACAGCTTTTCCTTTTGGCTATAAAAAGGTAGTGAGTGAAGGAAGACACCAAATCATTATCTAAATCTAGTAATACCTTTGGTTAAATTATCTTTAGTTTGGAAAGTTTTATTAACCCCTTGGTCCCAACCCACTTGTATCTTTTATAATGTCTTTTATTATAAACAAGTGATTTATATTTACTAGCCTTAAAGGTAATAAATCTCTAAGTTCATCACGAAATAATTACTTAGATAAGGGATAAGCAATACACTCTCTATTTCTTAGAAATTCTCTAGATGCTTGCACCCTAAAATAATCATGCCATTTTAATCATACATAGAATCATCAAGAATATGAGTTTTAATATGTTGGAATTATTTTAGGCATTAAATAACTTTGATTAATATTTAATTATGATATTGCATTTTTTTTATTCAAATAAATTTACTATTCAAGTTTTTCTGCAGATGCGTGAACTTTAAATACAATTTCATAATTCAAATCTTAACCAAATCATGCCAAACTTGTGCCTAAAATTACTTTCAGGGTGTTAGCTTTCCAACGAGCTCTTAAACACCCAATTTTGAGTTCAAATGAGAGAGAATGAATCAAAACAAAAACGGCGCGCTGATATCACTGTTGGGAAGCGGCCACGAGTGCGCAGCGGAAAATTAAAAATATTATGCCGCTTTCCCTTTGAACAAGACCCATTTGTTTTGATTATTCTACAAGCCTAGACATGTTACTATATATTCTAAGCATAAAACTCATAAAACATGCAAAGAACATAAACCTAAACATGCTAACTATCATAAGAACTCTAAATAAAATAAAGAAAGAAAAATACTTACTTGAACCGTAGACTCTTCCAGTTCAACATCCAATCTACAAGCTTTTCTCAAACTCAGCAAGCTCTTCTATGTTCCAAAGAGCCACCATGTGTGTGGCCTCCAAAGATGCACACACCAAAGCCAAAACTCAACGGCAAGACTACGCCTTGAGTGCACATGTATTTTGCCATTGGTGCTAGCCTAGGCAAATACCTCAAAACTTTTAACTCGAGGTTCCTCTAGTCAATTAGACTTAAGGATCCTCAAAATCAGTGGCTTACTCTTAAACTTTAGAGTTGCTCACTTATATAAACCCAAGATATGAAAGGTTTGGTGTAAAAATTTGTGAAGAATTCTTTAGGTTTATATAGCGCTCCAAAGACAACAAAATTAATTAAGAATCCGATGTGGGATAAAAGCTAATTTAATCTTAGCCATTGGATTTTAATTTAGTGATTTAATGAGATTATAAAACCCTAATAAGAGTTTGGGCCGAATTGGAATTCAAAACAAATAAATTTTTTTTTACTATTCACATGAATAGTAAAAAAAAATTTTATTCCAATTCCCAAAGTGCCCCCATCATCATTCACCAATCCCTAAGCCACTATGGAACCTCATAAATGATCTGTTCAATAATTAAACATATTGAACCATTTATGAACAATTCCTACAACAATCATATATGTTGTTATATTTGTACTGTGCACTGTTAACCATTGATTTCGACTTTGTTGTGTGTGACCTTTTGGGTTCCCCTCCAGTTGAACATGAAATGAATCATGATAATTTAATCAAACATAAATTATCCTCCAATCAGATGGTCGTTCGATTTCAATGACCAAGGTTGACATCTACCAACATGCCAAGGCCCCCAAATGAGAAGGAAAATATATATACCCATTATGTATGCGATTTATATATGATACGGTCCCTCGCCTCACTGTATCCCCACTTATTGACCTAGCGTACGGAAAGTGTCTACCCATATGGTGAAAGGTATGATGTTGATAGTGTCATGAATCGTGCTAACCCAAAAATCTCACATGATTCTTCCGATGTGGCCACAGTCTCAAGCTCTGATCACACATATCAACCCGCGAACTGGAATACTACTCTTATAAGAAAATATTATCCGAGAGAGTGGTGATTCTCTGTTGTATCTTTACAAACTTCATGTGTTTCAATAAATGACCCAATCATACCCATATGACCGGATCTTTTGAACCGGGGAAAAAGAATGTCAAAGTTATTTGATCCATACATAAGATTGTAAAGACCTCAAGTATAAGGATTAGTCATATGATCAATACATGAAAGTTCTCACAGACACATGGGATAAAAACTCCATATGAAAACTTTCGGCGGTCAGTTCGATGGACACGAGCAACTCATGCATCCATGTGATACACCAAGCGGACGGATCTCTGATAGTAGCCTATGAGATCGGCTACCTCACTTAAGGGTGGATCATATCATCATGTTAGTCTCTCCGCTTTCTGAACGCCCAGATTATTGACAAAACTATGACTATGAATATTTAAGAGCAATGATTCTCATATGGCGTGGAAGCCATCGTCTTATTACTCCAAGGACTTTATTACAGTGTTGATGATTCATATAAGTTATGTAAGACACGTATAATAAAGTTTGCCATTTTATTAATTAATGAAAATATTACAAATACATGTTAATATAGCCCATCCACAAGTTGGGTATAGGGCATATCCCTAACACTACCTGATAAGTTACGGAAGTCGCGGGAAATGGACGTCGGAATGGAAAATTCTAAAATTAATACCTCGTCAAATTTAAACTCACTAGTTAGCCGCGGGTTTGCTCAGTCGATTCCTATTTTAAACATTAATCTTGGCCCAAAACCCCCGCACCCATCCAAAGCCCATACGCACCCATCCAAAACCCATACGCACCCAAACCAAAACCCTAGTGCACCACTATATAAAACATAACCTAGACCAAACCCCGGGGGGGACGCCTCTCTTCACACTCTCTCTCACTGGGTGAAATAAAAAAGAAACCCTAATGGAGCTCTCTCTCTGAACCAAGACATCAACAATGAAACCCTAAAAGAGCTCTCGCCATCAACAGCTCTCGGCCACTCTCTCCATCTTCTTCCCCACACAGCCACGGCTCTCTCTTCCCTCCTTCTCCCACAGAGGACACTCGCAAGCCACATGAAAACCAGTAAACCCTAAAGACTCTTTTCTCTCTCTAGCCCCTCTCTTCTGCTCATAATCTTCACGGCCACACAAGACAAAAAACTGAAACAAATAACCATGCACGGCCTCCCTCTCTCCTCTCTCTTTAAAAACAAACTCATGGCAGAAACCCTAGGATCTCCCATCTCCTTCCTGACACTCTCAACAACTGACGGCATCAAAGAAAAAGAAACCCTAATAGCTTTCCTCTCCCTTGCACAGCCACGTGAATAACATCACACATCAATCCACCAACGAGCAATCCAGTAAACCAACACACAGCCGACAATCACCAGGCCACCACTAACAACAGCCCTTCAACGCAAACAACAAGACAAAAGCCGAGACATATCACAAGCAAACAGCCACTCAGCCCCTATACTTACAAAAACACACGCCACTCACTGGACACACACCTGACGCCACTCACTGGACACACATCTGACGCCACTCACTGGAGACGCACCTCACTCACACACACCGAACACAATGAACACACACCACTCACAAACCTAGACACACACACATCACTTACAAAGACACACACACACCACTAGCACATTGTTCACTCACTCACGCACACGTCCCTTACAAAGCACACACCACTCATATCCCTTAAAGACACACACACCGGCACAGTAAGCCCACCACACACTGCGATTCACCACAAACGGCCCACTCACAAAACTGCACCTTCACTCACGAACTGCCCCACCACCAACACAAAACATCAACTAAAATAATCCACCTGACTGACACAAAATAGCCCCAAAACAGTCCCAAAATAGAGAGTGAAAATAGTGAAACAGCGAGTGAAAATAGAGAAAACTGTGGGAACACAGAAATCTGGGGCGACGCATGCTGTCCCGGGCTCGCGGCCCGGTCGGGAGTACGGAGTAGCCACGGGGGACTAAACCGGAGAATAATGGAGTCGCCACCCGGTGTGAACCGGGAAAATGAGATTTAAGGCCGCACTCACCCCTCACAAGGGAAGACCTCAAACCGTTGGGTTCGGAATGGTCCCTTACTTATGCCACTTGTAATGACAGGATTTATGTAATAATTTAATCAGGCTTAAGTAACACTTATTTCCAAGAGTATTATGCTTCTAAATTCACAGGTACAAAATAAAACTTATACATACATTTCACATATATCTCACATCTAAGAACACATGCCTGAAAATAACATACAACTTCATTCAGCATATCATATTCATGAAAAACACAAGCATACGTAATAACCGCACAAGCATACATGTGAGCACTTTCCAAGTGATACGTGGAATTGTATCCCAAGTACATACCGCATTACCATCCATTCGGAATCGGCTACGGAATTTATGTCTGGGTTTCCATCCGATATATCACAAGAAATAATACTCCAAAGTCATCATGGCATAGGTATATGAATCGTAATGCGTTAAATCAAGACTAAGGCAAATGACGCAACTAATGGAATAAACATGCTTTTCATTATTATGTGCACAAAGATAAGAATGACTATGTGTGGTTCCATAAAAAGATCACCTAAGAAACAATTATACATGGCATGTGATGAATATGTCTCAGTTCAATGTGTTCGCGTTCGTGTAGCGTTCGTAAACACGTTCGAACGGTAAACAGAAGGTTCGCGTTCGTATGGCGTTTGATAACGTGTTCGAATGGAAATGAAACAGAAAGCTCACGTTCGTATGGCATTTGTTAACGCGTTCGAATGGAAATGAAACAGAATGCTCACATTCGTATGGCGTTCGTGAACGCGTTCGAACGGAAATGAGACCTGATGCATGATAAGGCAAAATGCATGCGCGTTCGAGTTGCGTTCGTAAACGCGTTCGAACGGGAACAGACCTGATGCATGAAATGGGACGCAATACATAAACAACAAAATAAAGGGGCGCGGCGAAGTACTGCCGTAAAGGTGGCCTTTTGGGGCTCTTGGTCTCTCAAATAGAGGACCTTTAGACCAACATACTAAGCCCATGCGCGTCATATCACAACACATGAAATAAAGACAATAAAAGTGTAGGACTTCATATGCCCAATTGAACGTACATTCAACCCAAACACACTTCGTCCAGCGCGGCGAAGTAGTGTCACAAAGGTGGCCTTTTAGGCTCTTCGTCTCTCAAATAGAGGACCTTTGGACTAACTCACTAAGCCCATGCGCTCGATCGCATCATAAATACAAAAATAGAGCCAATCATATCAAAACCAAGTATGCCCGATTGAACACATCTTACAACAAAACCTGGGCGACGCTGTTCTAGGCTCGCGGCCTAGTTGGGAAGTACGAAATAACATGGAGTCGCCACCCGGTGTGAACCGGGACAAAGATTTAAGGCCGCACTCACCCCTCGCAAGGGAAGACCTCAAACCGTTGGGTTCGGAATGGTCCCTTACTTATGTCACTTGTGATGATATAATTTGTGCAATGAATCAACCAAGTCTACTCAATAATCATGCTTAAGGGTACTTAGATCTAACATGCTTTTATCCAAATAACTCCATGCAATGTAACACAACGAGCATATTGAACCATTAAATCAACATGTATAAATCATTATCCAAACACATCACAAGACAATATTTCGGGGCCGATTCTCTATCCCCAGTGGAGTCGCCAGACTGTGGGAACACAGAAATCTGGGGTGACGCATGCTGTCCCGGGCTCGCGGCCCGGTCGGGAGTACGGAGTAGCCAATGGGGACTAAACCGGAGAATAATGGAGTCGCCACCCGGTGTGAACCGGGAAAATGAGATTTAAGGCCGCATTCACCCCTCGCAAGGGAAGACCTCAAACCGTTGGGTTCGGAATGGTCCCTTACTTATGCCACTTGTAATGACAGGATTTATGTAATAATTTAATCAGGCTTAAGTAGCACTTATTTCCAAGAGTATTATGCTTCTAAATTCACAGGTACAAAATAAAACTTATACATACATTTCACATCTAAGAACACATGCCTGAAAATAACATACAACTTCATTCAGCATATCATATTCATGAAAAACACAAGCATACGTAATAACCGCACAAGCATACATGTGAGCACTTTTCCAAGTGATACGTGGAATTGTATCCCAAGTATAGACCGCATTACCTTCCATTCGGAATCGGCTACGGAATTTATTTCTGGGTTTCCATCCGATATATCACAAGAAATAATACTCCAAAGTCATCATGGCATAGGTATATGAATCGTAATGCGTTAAATCAAGACTAAGGCAAATGACGCAACTAATGGAATAAACATGCTTTTCATTATTATGTGCACAAAGATAAGAATGACTATGTGTGGTTCCATAAAAAGATCACCTAAGAAACAATTATACATGGCATGTGATGAATATGTCTCAGTTCAGTGTGTTCACATTCGTGTAGCGTTCGTAAACGCGTTCGAACGTAAATAGAAGGTTCGCGTTCGTATGGCGTTTGATAACGTGTTCGAACGGAAATGAAACAGAATGCTCACGTTCGTATGGCGTTTGTTAACGCGTTCAAACGGAAATGAAACAGAATGCTCACGTTCGTATGGCGTTAGTGAACGCGTTCGAACGGAAATGAGACCTGATGCATGATAAGGCAAAATGCATGCGCGTTCGAGTTGCGTTCGTAAACACGTTCGAACGGGAACAGACCTGATGCATGAAATGGGACGCAATACATAAACAACAAAATAAAGGGGCGCGGCGAAGTACTGCCATAAAGGTGGCCTTTTGGGGCTCTTGGTCTCTCAAATAGAGGACCTTTAGACCAACATACTAAGCCCATGCGCGTCACATCACAACACATGAAATAAAGACAATAAAAGTGTAGGACTTCGTATGCCCAATTGAACGTACATTCAACCCAAACACACTTCGTCCAGTGCGGCGAAGTAGTGTCACAAAGGTGGCCTTTTAGGCTCTTCGTCTCTCAAATAGAGGACCTTTGGACTAACTCACTAAGCCCATGCGCTCGATCGCATCATACATACAAAAATAGAGCCAATCATATCAAAACCAAGTATGCCCGATTGAACACATCTTACATCCAATCCGAACACACATCAACCGGCGTGGCAAAACATCGTGGTAAAGGGTTTTAACCCCTCCCCATAAGGGATCTTTCATTCCACTTACTAAGCCCATGCGCTTGATTGAACCATGCATAAAAAGATAAAGACAATAATATCAAACTAAGTATGCCCGATTGAACGTATCTTGCATCCAACCGAACACACATCAACCGGCGCGGCAAAGCATCGTGGTAAAGGGCTTTAACCCCTCCCATAGGGGATTTTTCATTCCACTTACTAAGCCCATGCGCTCGATTGAATCATGCATAAATAAACAACATACAGAATTCAAGTGACGAAAAATAAACAAAAGCAACACAAAACAAAAGAGGGTGCCGTTTACTCAAGCGGTACGTGGAGTTGTGTCCCGAGTACAGATCATATTACCGTCCATTCGGAATCGGCTATGAAATTTATGTCCGAGTTTCCATCCGATATACGCGAGAGTTGACACGTCTCTCATTTTATTCCACAGCCACAACATACTACATCTCATAATTCATGCATATTTATCTACTCAAGGGCCACAACATGCATTTCAACATGACAATCATGCAAGTAATATTTAATAAATAATACAAAAAAAACGAGTGTGAAAGATACCCTCAGGTCTAACCTTTTTGCCAACTTTCAGGCTTGCGTTTCACGGACGTCGGAAGGGTACAGCTCCCCAACTTCTTCGGTTCACTGGTTTAGCGTCCTAGCTCACTGGTTTAGCGTCCTAGCTCACTGCTTTGCTGTTTTGCTTGCGGTTCGAACTCCGTTCTGCTCCTGTTCGGCCTCTGTTTTGCTGCTCACTGCTCAGGCCACCTGTTTTGACGTTTCAATGAATTGTTCCAAGTTTGTGTGGGTTCTTAGTGCAGTTGTGTGTGATTATTTTAAGGATTATGAATGCAGTCTCTTTATGTTACTGTTTTTAAGATTTTTAGGCAATGTTTTAAGTGTATTTTTGCTGCTGTTTTAGGGGTTAAATTACTGCTGTTTGGGCGTGATTTAGGGACTGGTTTGGGTCAGTTTTGGTGGGAAGGGGGCTGCTATTCGGGGATACTTTAGTGGCTGTTGGGGCGTGTTTGGGCTGTCGTTGGGGGTATATTTTTCGGTGATGTGTGGAGGCTTAGGGGGTTGCTATTTTCGGTGGTGATTAGGAGTTGTTTTGGTGGTTGGAGGGGGTGTGAATGGCTATTGTATTTTCGGTAATATGAGAGTGTTTGAGGGCTTGTTGTTTTCAGTAATGTGAGAGTGGGGGTGAAGAGAGTTGTTTGTTATTATGTGTATGAGCTAGGGGTTGGAAATTCTTTTCTTCTTTTTGTTTATGATGGGCGTGAAATAGGAGTTGTGTGTCTATTATGTGTATGAGCTAAGGGATTCATGTCTTGGTTAGGGGTTGTTTATATAGAGAAGGGCTAGGGCTTCACCTTGTCTCACAAGGAAGGGATTTTGGCATTAAAAGGAGGATTGATTTGGTGTGAGCAAGGAAAGTCAAAGATTGAGGGGGGACAAATCTTGGCTAGAATAGGAAGTCAATATCTTTAATTTGTTATGATTGATTTTAATTAGGCATGACATCTTTTTAATTTAGTATGTGATTTGTTTAGTTAGGAAGTTAATATATTTGATTTATCTTAATTAGGTATGATTATATTTTGTGTTTTATTTAATTGGTAAATGGTTTAAATATTTTATTTAATATTTAATGTTTAATTTAATTAAATTGGGATGTGTTTTATGGGCTTTGGGGAGCTAATTGGGCTGGGGTGCGAGGTAACAGAAAAACCAGAAATACCGACGCCGTTCGAACGCCAATTCGAACGCTACAAGAACGTCCGCAATCTACCTGACGTTCGAACGAAATAACGAATGCAGCACTAACGAAGACAGTGAGCTTGTGAAATGGACTTGATGACGTACTTATTTCGGATCTCCCCTTCCGACCTCCGTTCCCGCAATATTCTTAGCTAAAAAGGTAGTGCCTCCAACTGAGACTCATCATCGGGTTTCACATGCTAAAATGCAATGCCTACAAAAACAGCGACCAAAAACAGCAGCAAAAATAGTGAAGAAAATCACAGAAAAACAGCAAGTGAAAACAGAGAAAACAGTGAGCGAAAACAACAAACCAGCGAACCTAAAAAAATAGCGAAAATGTTAACCCTTCCGGCGACGTCCCAATGCACTCCCGAGAAGCGACTTAAAAGGTAAGACTTGAGGTCACCCTTTGTTATATTTTATTTTGTCGTCTTGGAAACGGCATGCTTGGTTAGACGTGAAATACTTCCAACCGGGCATGCCAAGTCCTACATTGAAAATGGCCAAATTCTTTGGTCACATATTTTATTATTCGGCATTTTTTTTCGTGTTATTTGTCTTTTTACTATTTCATATTTAATTTGCATTTATGGTTGTTTTATTATTCCGCATTCATTTTGTGTTATTTATCTTCCCTGTTATTTCGCATATTTGTCTCTTCGGTCATTTATTGTTATATGCATTATCATATTTCATGTATGTCAACATTGGGTTAATGATTGCGTTATGTTAATGCTTGAGTGTTGCCTCTCGTGGTATATCGGATGGAAACCCAGACATAAATTCTGTCGTCGAATCCGAATAGACGGTAGTGCGGTCTGTACTTGGGATACAACTCCACGTCTTGCTTGAGATACGTTCATGTATGTGTTTATGTCATTATAGATGTCATTTTCGTAATCTCGTTCGAACCCGTTTACGAATGCTACTCGAACGTGTGCATTCTGCCTCACTCCGTTCGAACGCGTTTCTGAATGCTACTCGAACGCGCGCACACTGGACAGATTTTTTCCTCATGTTTCATGCATGTTTGCCTATTTGGTTATTCCTTTCTGCATCATGTGCTTAAATATCTCTTTTTAATGTAATATGCTTCCATTGTTTCTATTAATGTTCATGGGTATGCAAACTTGTGTGTTGATTAAATTATCTTCCATGTGTTGCATAAGACTTGGTTATATTATTGCATAAATCCTTTCATTACAATTGGCATAAGTAAGAGACCATTCCGAACCCAACGGTTTGAGGTCTTCCCTTGTGAGGGGTGAGTGCGGCCTTAAATCATTTCCCAGTTCACACTGGGTGGCGACTCCATTTATTCTCCGATTTAGTCCCCAGCGGGCTACTCCGACCGGGCCGCAAGCTCAGATAGCATCGCCCACCTTTGTGCATGTTCCCACACTTATTTATGAGTCGAGTTGTGAATAAACCTTTAAACACACACACTGTGAGTTTGGCTTAGATGATTTATTCAAGAACTTGGATTTAAGTTGCATTGAGTACTCTGAAGGTTCTCTGATTTCATTGATAGGCATTCTTTAAGGACAATATTATGCGTAACTACCGGGATAATTTTTTTGCTTTCATATTTTTAGCATGATTACATGTGTGTGAATGACGTTTAGGTGTCGTTGCTTCAAGCCCTCACGAGACTATAACTCGTCCACTAGGGTCGTATAGGGGTTTAAAGACTTGTTGCATACGCTAAATGCAATCGTGATCTCTACGAAAGTGGCCTAGTTAATTTATTTACTTTTGTTTGTTTATTTTTATTTAGTTTTTATTTAGTCTTTTGCTCGGGAATAGCAAAATCTTAAGTTTCGGTGTGTTTGATAAGTGCGGTTTATACCCACTTATTCCCACATTCTTACCTTACTAGTTTGTTAGATTCCATGCCATTTAATGCATTCTGTAGTTTGTTTTATGTTTTATTGATATGAAGTATTGAAACATGGATCTTGAGGTTAACAGACGTGTTTTGTGACCTTATGGACTCAAAAGAAGCACGTGGGAAGGCTAAAAACGCAGAAAGACTCATCCTGAAAAAATAAGGTGGCGTTGCGATGCCACTTATGGCATCGCGACGCCCCCACCAGGATTCAAAATACATAATGGCTGAGAGTTCTACTTTACGACGCCAGTTCCCGCGTCGCAACGCTGCAATAGACTTCCAGAAACATCAGTTTTCAGTATTCTACACGTACAAAGACTCCAGGACTTCTTTATAAATATAAATCCAAAACCCTAAAGAGGTGAAAAAAGACACAACTAAAGACTCTAAACACATATTTTATAGAGATTCAAAGAGAAGGATTGAAGAACGATAAGAGGAGACGAAGGCGGCGACGTCCGAAAATGAAGGGATTTAATTCGGGTTTTATCATCCAGTTTCTTTCTTCAAACTATAATGATTTCTAATATATTCATTTTCATTGTTTTTGTCTTTGATCATGAACTAAATCTATTATTCTAGAGGATTCTATAGCCAAAGCTTAAACCAATGTATTGATTGTCAATTGATTTTTATAAAGTTTTAATTCAATTTATTTATATTTCCTTGTGTTTAATGCGTCTAGTTTGTTGGCCACAAATTAAGATGATTGCATGTTTAGAATCTATCATTCGGGAGATGAGATTTTAAATAGGATCTAGAGAATATAACTGTTGCAATATTTTATATCATACCACAAGTGTACGGTGTCAAGGTTTAGTAGATGATAAGTATGAGTGTCGAACCCACATGGATTGGAATCTAATTTGCACTGAGTAGTATAATTACTACCCTAACTTTATCTAGAAACACAATCTAATTTCAAAATAAATGGAAACTTAAAAACAAAAACAAATAAGAAACTAAACGATTTTTATTGCAAGATCAGTTGTGAGATGGATTCTAGAGTCTGATTTCACCTAGCTATCCACTATGTAATTATGATGCCAAATTAATTACTATTCAATTTCTAAGTTTATAAGCCAAGAATCCTAAAGTATTCCACTCTCTCTCCCGAGCAATAGTGAAAAGATTACTAATTACCGACTTCGATATCCCTATAGAATCTAATAATTAACAATTCATTATGTCTTGTGATTCTTTATTAACGGCTTTCAAAGAGTTATAGATTCTCCCGAACTTCATAAACTTCCAAGATTATATTTTCTGAGTCCTATTCAAAATCTCATATCCCAAGCGATAGATTTCAATACACAATCATCCAATTTGTGGCAGCAAATAAGAAGCATTAAGCACAAGAAAAACATAAATAAACTGAATGGAAACTTCATAACAATTATTTGGCAATCAATACATAGTTTCAAGCATTATGTTACGTCATACTCTAGAATAATAGAATTAGTTCATGGCTAATTTAAAGAACAACAACATCTGAGTCAATAAAATAATGAAAATTAGAAGAGTTTGAAGAAGAAAAATAAAGAGTAAAACCCGAATCAAATTCCTTCTGTTTTCGGATTTCACCACATTTGTCTCATTCATTTGTTCTTCAATCTCTTCCTTCAGATCTCTCAATTTTTATGCTTTGAACTCTTTTGTTGTGTCTAATGAGCCTCTCTAGGGTTTTGGATGTGCTTTATATTTATAGGAAACCCTGGAGTCATATTGCGCATGTGCTGCTATTTATTCTGAAGACTCTGAAAATTGGTTAGGGCCGATGGTTGTACTCGTTTATTATTTAGGGCTGCGATATGAGTTGATAGGGTAAAACTTGATTTGTTAGTGCAACGAGAGGATCCACTTCATGTATGTCGGCCATCTTGTTCACCGTAGTGCGTTCACTTGGCCATTGGAAGTTGTTAATGGCCATCTCATCTAATAGAGTGTAGGCATCTTCAGCTGACTTTTTGAATATAGTTCCCCAGCGGCTGCATCAACCATAGTCCTATTTGGACCATTTAGCTCATTATAAATCAACTGAATCTGTACCCAGTCTGCATAATTGTGTTGTCGGCATCTTCAGAGTAGATCCTTAAAGCGATCTCATGCTTCATACAAATTCTCAGTCTCTAGCTGTTTAAATATGCTAATCTCCGTTCTCAGCTGGGCTGATTTAGCAGGGGGAAGAATTTCTCCAGAAATCATGTGGCCATGTCCTCCCATGTGAGAATGTTCCCCATAGGTATAGATTGCATCCAACCCCTCGCTTTGTCCATCAAGGAAAATGGGAACAAGCGCAACCTAATTGTCTCTTTGGCTACCCCATTCATTTTATTTGTGTCAGCCATATCTAAGAACATTCTTAAGTGAATGTTAGGATCCTCAATAGCTGATCCCCCATATTGATTTTGTTATACCATGTTAATAAGGGCAGGTTTCTGTTCAAAATTGTCGGCATTAATTGGTTGGTATGCAATCCCAGAAAATTATCGTCAATGACAGGTTTAAAATGGTCTCGAATTGGTACCTGACGCTAGTTGTCTTCTCTGTTTTCAGCTGCCATTGTCATCCTTTCAACTCTCTTATCTTTCCTTAGCCTTCTTGTTGTTCGCTCGATTTCAGGATCAAACAAGAGTGAATCGAGACTTATGAATCGTCTCATTCACTACCAAGTACCAAAATAAAGAAACAATTAACAAGATAATACTCAAATAAACGTAAAAAGCAAACAAATATAATAAGTAAAAATCTAAATTAAGATTAAGTTTAGTGTGTAATAGTATTAATGTGGATTAAATTCACAATCCCCGACAACGCCGCGAAAAATTTGTTGCGATATTTTATATCGTACTGCAAGTGTACAATATCAAGTTTTAGTAGATGATAAGTATGAGTGTCGAACCCACAGGGTTTGGAATCTAATTTGCACTAAGTATTATAATTCATAACCCTAACTTTATCTAGAAACACAATCTAAATTTAAAGTAAATGGAAACATAAAAAAAAAAATATTAAGAAACTAAACGATTTTTATTGCAAGATCAGTTATGAGATGAATTCTAGAGTCTGATTTCACCTAGCTATTGTGATGCCAAATTACTTACTATTCAATTTCTAAGTTTATAAGCCAAGAATCTTAGAGTATTTCACTCCCTCTCCCGAACAATAGTGAAAAGATTACTAATTACCGACTTCGATATCCCTATAGAAATCTAATAATTAACAATTTATTATGTCTTGTGATTCTTTATTAACGGCTTTCAAAGAGTTATAGATTCTCCCGAACTCCATAAACTTCCAAGATTATATTTTCTGAGTCCTATTCAAAATTCCCTCTCTCGAGCGATAGATTTCAATACACAATCATTCAATTTGTGGCCAACAAATAAGAAGCATTAAGCACAAGAAAAACATAAATAAACTGAATGGAAACTTCATAATAATTATTTGGCAATCAATACATAGTTTCAAGCATTAGGCTACGTCATACTCTAGAATAATAGAATTAGTTCATGGCTAATTTAAAGAACAAAACAACCGAGTCAATAACATAATGAAAATTAGAAAAGTTTGAAGAAGAAAAATAAAGAGTAAAACCCGAATCAAATTCCTTCTGTTTCTGGATTTCACCACCTTTGTCTCATTCACTTGTTCTTCAATCTCTTCCTTCGGATATCTTGATTTTTGTGCTTTGAACGCTTTTGTTGTGTCTAATGAGCCTCTCTAGGGTTTTGGACGTGCTTTATATTTATAGGAAACCCTGGAGTCCTGTTGCGCATGTGATGCTGTTTATTCTGAAGACTCTGAAAATTCGCTTTGCAGCGTCGCGACACCAGAAGTTGGTGTCGCGGCGCCAATCCCTCAGGATATTTGTGTGAAGTATGCTGGCGCCACTCATTTTCCCAGGATTTGTATTTTCAACTTGTGTCCGCTTTTCCCGCATGCTTCCGAATCATCCATAAGCTCCCAAAATCCGTATGATTCCTCCAAATCCATGCTCTAATGCTGTCTAACAATAAAAACACTTAACAACTCCAAAATATATTAGATCACATGGAATCTAACAAAATAATAAGCTGATGATGCACGAATAAATGCGTATAAATCATACTTATTAATAATGAAGGAGATTTATAGAGTTCGAGAGAACCTATAATTCATTTGAAGTCGTTAACAAAGAATCACATAGCGTAATAAGTTGTTAATTACTAGATTTTTACAGGAATATCGAAGTCAGTAATTGATAACATTTTCACTCGGCACTCGGGAGAAGGAGTTAGAATAACTTATGATTCTTGACTTATAAATTACGAAATTGAATAATAATTGATTGGTATAACAAATACATGAATGATAGCTAAGTGAAGTCAGACTCTAGAATATCTCTCATATTTGTTTATCTTAATTTAACGTTTTGATATCTTACTTATTTAGTTTTTAGTTTTAATTTAAATTGTTTTAAAATTCTTTCTAAATAAAATTAACTTTATCGATTATAATGATTAGTGAGAATTTGATTACAATCCACGTGGATTCGATACTAATACTTATATTTTACTAAAACTTAACATGATATATTTACGATACGATAATCTCGCAAGAGTTTCCCAACCACCGAACATTCCAACTCAATATTTTCATTGCATCCGGCGGGGTTGATTCACAGCCACCGCCGATATCTCAACAGTTTCTGAAATTCCCATAAAATAATCTGTTAACTCAAAATAATTCTCAGGGCTATGACTCACCTCCACGCCTTCCTTACGGCCCATTGGTTCTTCACTATCAGGCAGAAAAAAAGGGCTTCCTTTTTTGCTTCCTTCCCTTCATAGGCAGCTCTTCCTCCTCATGGTGCCGTTTTCCTATAAGCTCTTTGCCTCCACTTGAGTTCGAAAGTAACGGTAGGTACTCTAGATCTCTGTTTTAGCTTTCTCCATTTTCCCCCACTTGGGCCGTAGATGAAGTCTGGCCTGACACTTTCTTTGCCAGCTCTTTTGGTATCCCTAAAAACTCTATCGGCTGGCTTTCCCCAAATCCCGAGCAACCTCATATAGAGTCAGCTTTTGGACTAGGTGAGATTTTGGGGTTATCCCTACGCAGATAGGCTTTTGCACTTTTTGGGGATGCGAACTTCTTTTGGCTCAGAGTTAGGTTTTGTGATATGCTTGCTGGTCGATGTTGGGTTAGGGTGAGGTTTTCCGGCGAGTGGTGCGTGTCTAAGGCTTTAGGGCAACTAGTGGTTGCAGTTCTCTGAGTTTAGCAGAATATGGTTTTGGGAATTTTGAGTAACTGTGTGGTACTCCGGACTATAAGGTGTTGGTTTTGGGTTACAGGCATCAGTATGTTTGGGACTCTATATTCTACTTCTACCAGCTCTGTGCCCCTCCTCTTTTACATTAACTTTCATCCAATGCCCAAAATTTAGCCTGTTCTGTTTGTGGACGTCCTCGTCTAATCGTATCCACTCTTCACACTCCCTGCAACAATGTCCCGACAAACGACAGAAATATCAGAATTCGGGCAATCTTTCAAACAGAATGGGAATGGTAGTTGCTTCATCTCCAGTTTGTTCCAGCGTAATGCATTTCTTCACTGGTTTAGTGACATTGAGGGTAATCCTCACCCTTATATCTGCCCACACAGGAACCAGATACATCTGAATCAACTTCCACCACCCTTCCAACCTGTTCCCCAAGAAAAGTAGTTGCGTTTTCATTCATGCAAATGATTGGGACATTGTGGATGGAATTGGACCCAAAATTGTGCAAATTTGAATTTTTGTTTAGGAATTTCTCCAATGCCAGATAAAACAGTAAGGACAATCAAAGCATTATCAAAATGCTATGGGCCCGAAGATTCGATTCTTCTTCTATCCGTAGACTGAAATAGAAAATTATTTTGCCCCAACAATTCTATTCTAACTCCATGACAACTCGCCAAGCTTGTTGAATGGTGTATTTGAACGCTTCCTTGTTGATAAGCTTGTTGGAAAACACCCTTCCAGCCAAGCAACACTTCAACATTTCTCCTCCTCCTCCTTGTTGGAGACTAACAGCCTCATTAGCTTTGTCGTCTATGGATATTTCCCCACATAACTTAACTATATCTTCAGTCCTCATTAGATGGCATTTAATGTCTTTAAGGCTATCTTAACAAATCCTTAGAGATAATAAATTCCCCTAATAAACGTTGTGGAAAGGATGCTGGAAGTACCAGAATAGAGTCTTTAAAGAAACTCCCACCAGAAAATAGGGGGTGGATTAAACTAAAACCCCTAAAAAACACTTCCACTCAGAAAACCTAATCTCCACAAGCAAAGAGAGCTTTGAGGTCCCCAGTGGTTTGGTGGTGTAGGGTTCAGGACCAGACTTCAGGTCCTGCGTTCGAGTCCAGAGAATATGTTTTTTGTAAGAATATGGGACAACCGGGGGTTTATATTCTCTGCTTAAATCTGAAATTGATGGTTTGGCGGTAGAGTTTCCAACGATTTCAGTGGAATTTCCAAGATTTCAAAAAAAAAAAAAACTTTGAAAGAGGAGACCATGATTTTTTTTTATTAATTGAATTAGTTTAGTTTCAATAGTTTTGAAAGAATAACAAAACTATTGGATTTGTTTATTATAATAATAGAACCGATCTAAAAATCAATTTAAACCGATTCCGTTAAGAGGGCTACTCCTCACCCCCCCTCTGACAACAACCACCCTCTTATCCTCTTGGGTATTTCCGATTTTGTCCCTTAATTTTTAGAAATTCATTCCCTCAACAAATCAAATAACCCTAATATACATATATTTAAAAATACCATATACTTAGTTTTTTTATTAATTAATTTTTTATTTTTTTAAATTTATATTTTTTTGCTTTATATATATATATTTTTTATTTTTTTAATAAATATTACAAATTCATATTTATTGTTATTTATTTTGTGTTCATTTATTCATTTAGTTTTTTTGATTCTTTTTTAAATTATTTAACATTACTTATGTATTATAAAAAAATTTGTATGTATTAAATCATATATATATATATATATATATATAAAATATTACAAATAACAACATAAAAAATTACACTTAAAAATATAAAAACATAAATTCTAATATTGTTGCCTCCAAAATCTCCTTTTGGCGTATTTTGTGATATACCCAATACTTCGAATCAATTCTAATTATTTTATAAATTAATTTTATTTGGTAAAATTATATTATTTTTTTTATACATAAGTAGTGTTAATTAAATTAAAAATGAATCAAAAAAATTAAATGAATAAATACATAATTTGTAATATTTATTAACAAAAATAAAAAAAATGTAAAATAAAAAAATATAATTAATAAAATGAAAAAGGGAGTTATAATTAGTATATAATTATTTTTAAATTAATATATATATAAATATATAGTTTTTACAATGCATAATAATTGAATGAGTGATAAATTACAAAGAGAGGGGCATTGTAGTCTTTTTACAGGGAGACAAAAAGGGGGGAGTGGTCAGGAGGGGTGGGAGGATCAATTTTCTTCGGTTAATATTTCCCACCCTCGACTTACACATTTAATGGGTCCTCAATGATTGAAAGAAAATCAGATTCTTTGAAAAAGAAATACATTATTGCCCAGGGCACCCCAGAATCTCAAATTCTTAGGTTAATGAATGCATTGGCTAAACTTGAGTTCATACTTATAAAATAATGTACAAAATATTGTATAGTACTAATAAACTTTGGCAAATAATATCCCAAAAGGGCTTTAAGGGGACCCACTTATCCAACTTCCTTCCACTCATTGAAATCCCAACAAGTCATCTACTAACGACCCGAAAGCAGATAACCAACTAAACTAACAACAAAGCTTGAACAAAAAGGAAAAGCTATCCAATTCCAAACTCATTACTGAATGGCAACAACAACTTCTCTGCTTCCCAAAAGCACTTTCCCATTTTCTTCACTCCCCTCAACTCACTTCACGAAACCATCATCACTCTTCAACTCACCAGACCACTCATTATTCCCCAAAAGACTTTCTTTTCAAACCCATATAAAGAAGAAGAACCCATGGCTTGACCCTTTCGATGATGGTGAGGATCCTGAGATGCAATATGGCTCATTGTTTGCTGATGGCAAGCAAGAAGAAGATCCAAGGCCTTCTGATAATCCTGATAACCCTTATGGGTTCTTGAAGTTCTCTAAGGGATTTAATCCTGAGATTGCTTCATTGCCGTTGAAAATTAGAGGTGATGTTAGAAGATGTTGCTGCATAATCTCTGGTGGTGTCTATGAAAATCTGCTGTTTTTCCCTGCTATCCAGTTGTTAAAGGACAGGTAATTGCTTAATATTTTTGCTTTTCCTTTGCTTTTCTATGGCATGACTCGCTCGAATCCAGATCTTTTGATTTAACTTTAAGACATTTTACCAACTAAACTGACTGGCACGCACGACATTGCATTGCTTATTATGATGTTGTTTTGTTTATGTATGTGCATATAATTAGGTACCCTGGTGTTCTTATTGATGTGATTGCATCCGCAAGAGGAAAGCAGACTTTTGAATTAAACAAGAATGTGAGATGGGCTAATGTTTATGATCCTGATGATGATTGGCCTGAACCAGCTGAGTACACTGACATGCTTGGAGTAATGAAGGTGAGTGTATCTATTTTCTTATGAAGATTGCTTAGTTTGTGCTTTCTGATATTTGAAAATCTCTTCGGGTAGTACAAGATGCACAAGGTTCCAATCCTGCTCATACCAGTGCTGCGGTGGGATTTGGTTGTGTGAAAATTGGAATTTGGAAGTTAATGTGCATTTGATAATTTTGATAGAAGCATAAATTTGAGAAACAGTATTTGTAAATAAAAGAGAAACTCAATGATTTAACTGGAAACCTGTATTCATTAATTGAAAGGATAATAAAGAGGTCAAGGTTCATAGCATTTTAAGTATGCTATATCTCCTCATATATTATCCCCAAAAAAATACCGAATGAGAAAACATGTTTTTCAGCAAGGCTCAGCCCATAACAACGTACTCTCCTAACAAACTTGTACCAGCAAAAGGAAAATAACAAGTGAGCTAATGCCACTTGGCAATAAAAAAAGAAACATTGTTTTCAGCAAGATTCTTCTATTGTCATATCCGCTCAGCCCCAGGCCTATTAGCATCAACAGGCCCCGTGTGAAACATTCCCTCTGAAGCTTCTATCCCAGGTTCAACATTCTCCTCCATTTCTTCGTCAGCCACTGTAGTCATCAATTGCTCAGCGCCATTGACTTCAGTTCCATTGACTTCAGTAACTTCAATCCCTCTGCTTCTCTTCTTTCTCCTGGAATACACAATTGCCACATGTCTATCAACACTCTTCCCTACAATAGCAACCTTGTCCTCAAGGTTGAAAGTAGGAAATTGTGCATCAATAACTTCTGTCAATTCCCAACTGCTATCACAATCAGGCAACCCTTTCCACTTCACCAGCACCTCAAAACGACCATCTAGGAATCGAAGAATTTTGCTAACTGATTCAGGCTCCACTAACAGCTCCAAGTCCCTGTTGAGAAATGAGGGTAAGGGTTGGCTAGGGAAATCTGGTGGGTTCCATAAAGTATATGGAGTAGCAGCCTTCAAGTGAGAAATGTGGAATTCAGGATGGATGGTTGCTTCAGCAGATAACTTTAGCTTGTAAGCTACCTCTCCAATTCTCAACTCTAACGGATAGGGTCCATAATACCTTGGACTGAGTTTTTGATTGGGACGCTTAGCAAGAGACTTGAACTTATAGGGTTGAAGCCTTAAGAAGACTAAGTCTCCTGGTTGGAATTGAATGCCACGCCTTTTCTTATCAATAGATTGCTTCATTTGGTTTTAAGCCACTGTGAGATTCTCCTTAATGAGATCCAACATCTCATTCCTCTCCTTGAGCAGTACATTTACATTCTCTACTGCAGAAAGTTCACCATTGAATTTCAAAAGAACGGGCGGTTCATTCCCATATAAGGCCTTGAAAGGAGACATCCCAATTGAGATGTGGTTGGTGGTGTTATACCAATATTCTGCTCATACCACCCACTTCACCCACTGTTTTGACTGCTCATTAACAAAACTCCTCAAATAGTCCTCCAAGCATTTATTAACCACCTCGGTTTGCCCATCGTTTTGAGGGTACTCATTTTCAATTTAGTTCCCGCTAATTTGAACAATTCGCTCCAAAAATGAGGATTGCCATATGAGATTATGGATTTGGGAAAATCATGTAGCCGCACAACTTCCTTCAAGAACAAAATCACCACTTCTTTGGCTGTATAAGGATGACCCAACAACAAAAAAATGTCCATTCTTCGTCAAATGGTCTACCACACTAAAATGGTATCACTTCCCTACACTCTAGGCAAACCCCAATAAAATCCATGGTAACATCCTTTCACGGCAAACTAGGAATAGGCTTTGAGAGTGGATTAGTTTTTCCTTTGACAACTTTCATAAGAAGCTACAAATTTTTTGATTTCTACTCTCATCCCCTCCCAAAACAACACAACAGAAATTCTATTGAATGTTCTCAAATACCACGAGTGTTCTCCCTGTGGGTACTATGAAATTCATGTAATAACAATGGAATTCTAGGTGAGTTATTGGGTATCACTAACCTGCCCTTGTGCATCAAAACCCAGGTTCACTATCAAAGCTTGAAGGATCTCTAACAGCTTGTGGTCATTTTGCACTTCATCTTGTAACTCCACCAAAGAAAGGCAAGACGCTATAGACAAAACAGTGAGCTGAATTACTGTTTTACTAATCAGCTGTGAACAATCCTTTGCCGATTCTTGTCTTTTAGAGAGCGCATCAGCCGCCCTATTTTCCAAGCCCGGTTTATGCCTAATTTTGAAATCATA
>SKCR01038604.1:0-111147 GCA_019454045.1 Zanthoxylum bungeanum
TTTCAACATTTGATGAAAATTTTCTGGATTTTCTTTTCTCTCAAAATCTCTCTAATGAACAATTAATTCATAACTATTATGAATATTAATCTTTATATTCGTAATAGAAAGACTTGAGCGCTTTAATTGTTCAAGTATTGAATCAACTCTTAAGAAAGATACTCTTATACTTCTCATAAGAATGAGTGAACTCCCTGTCTATGTAAAACGTTCACAGCTACACACCAAACCATATCCCAAAAATACGTGGTTATTGGCCGGGATTGCTACACCAAACTCACCTTAGTAAATCAAAGATATAGCCTACCATGCCGGATTTCATAGTATACTCAGGATTAAGATCAATCTGTTAGGGTTGGTGCTCGAAGTGCCAATCTAGATCGTATTTATGTCTGATTCATAAATACGAGCAATTATATTTTTCATAATATTACTAATTAATGGTATCACCCTTGTCTTTTATACGCTTATTCGATCTAATTGCGATTAGATATCTGATTACGATTAGATCGAAAATGAATCTGGTTCAGTGATACGTGTATATTAGACAAAGACCCTAGGATTTACAATATAGTGCGCATTTACAACATAGTTTGTAATTGACATTGGGAAGCGCACTATTAGTTGTATATCCTTAAATAAAGTTCATGGTCAAGATTTACTAACATGAGTCGGTTAGTAAAATCCGCTGAGACCAGTACATATCGTATATCGTGACTTGGTCAGATGGTTTATCCCAGTGAACCATGAGTCTCGGGAGACTTGTATAGACATATAGGTGTTTATTTGATACGACACTGAATGACTCACTGAAGTTTTCCTAATAGATGGTACACCAACGTCAATATGAACCTTTTCGAGTTGAGCGAGCATAATGGTCATTCGACTTGAGATACCACTGTGGATATATGAGCTATCCTCCATATTTTGATGGCAGTCACGTCAACGATCTAGTCATGATCAGACCTCCGCCTGTTCATTGGGTGTGGACTGATGCTCATGATATCCAGTGCATATCAAGATATGATCCGTCAGTCATGTGTACAGGGAATAGGCATCCAGCACATGTTTATGATCTAGTAAATCCATGGCCGTCGTATAACGTCGGATACCAGTTCCGAGTGTTATTTAGAGATTGTAAATTGAAAGTCGACTGTATTCTACCGAACGGATTTGACATTTTGATCTATATCCCAGGTATAATACGGATGGCCTGTGATGGAGGGATTATACGTATGCTATGACCTCGGCTTGCATAGTTTAACGATATTATCCGTGGTCGTCATAATTCATGAGTGGGTGGATTATGGACACGAAATTGAATTTCGTGACGGATAAACCTAAACTTAGAGAGTCCCACAATATGAAGTGTACTCGTTGAGCACTCGGGCAACTTGATATGAATAATACGGATTATCCATAATACTTCACCAGATTAAGTGAGTTAATTCAGATCGTTTAATCGGTTAAACGATAACACATGCATTAGGGGATTTTTTCCGCTAATAATTATTGTGTATTTGTATTTGATACATAATACGATTAGATACACATTACACATGCCAAAAATATATGTATTTATAATTTATTGTAAATAAAATTACATATATAATAATAATTACATTAATTGATTTTTGAATATTTAATTGTTAAATATTACAATAATTAATTAGTCAAACTTTTCCATAAATGTTATGGATTTGTCCAATTATTATTTGGATACTTGGCATGATTAAAGTAAACTTTATATGTGTTCAAATGTGATTTGTTACAATAAAGTTGGCTTTTATTAATTGAATTTGATTTGATTAAATTAGTTTTGGACAAAAATGTCCCCACCAATTCGGTCAACATGTTTTTAAAATGAAAAAAAATTATGTTCTCTCTCTAGTTCACTTGCTGCCATTGCCGAGAGGTCCATGGAGAAAATGGGTTCTCATTTGAATGATGATTCAATCCAAAAAGTGAAGAAAAACAAGAAATTAAGCTTAGGAAAAATGAGAATTAAGGTAATTCTTTATGCTCTTGAGCTTGGAAACTTTGTTTCTTGTTCTTTTAATTCCTAGAATAGATCTAGGGTTTTTCTTTACTTGCTAAAATTTGGGGCTTTTTGGATTTGGTGGATGAATTGGAAGCATAATGCATGTGTGAGTAGAAATTGAACTAGATTAAAGTAATTTAGGTTCAATTTGTTGTTGGACAACATAGTTGCCATTATAGAGTTGTTGATCCACTCTAAATAGCCTAGAATTATTCTAGAGTTGTTCATATGTGGTGGGACTTCTTTGGTGTTGGATTAATTAGATTAATCTTGGTGAAAATTGGATTAAAGAATGAATTTTTGGCCAATTTCGTTTTTTGTTTTGACCTGGAAATAAATCTGATTTTGTGATGAAATTGTTGTCTTTAGAATGTTTTTGAGGTAATTTGGGTGTTGGCACAATTGCAGGAAAGTGTTTCCGACTTAAAATAAGCGAAAACGGCCAAAAGTGGCGTTACCGGGTGGATTTTGAGCCAACCGGGTGACGGCTGTCCAAACAGTGAATCCGTCAGTATTCAGGCAGCCCATGAACTGCCGCGACATTATTGGAGCTGACCTGGGCAGTTTCCATAAGTGTCGGGTGGTCAGTTCAGGCGAAAATACATTTTAGGCCATTTTGCGGAAAAACTGTTTTTGTAAAAGTTTCGCGCGTTTTCAATCATATTTATGTTAATATTGTTGGGTTAGTCTAAGCTTCCCAAGATCATTTCAAGCAATGAAAATAAGTGCGAATACAACGAGGGAGTTTCGGAATACTCACAATGATCGGTTGAGCGACGCGAATGAAGATAAAAATCTGGTTTCTGCCCTCTCCATGCTCTCGGCAGTGAGCTGATTTGGAGTCCCTATTTTCGGCTTCAATCTTCAAGAATCCAAGCTCCAAGCTTTCGAATGGTATTCCAAGCTCGCGGGTGGGTTTCCCTATCACCTTCGTATGTCTCATAGAGTGTGCTAACACTTTGATTTTGCAACAAAATCACTCATTTGCTTCTCCATTTTCACGGCAAAAATAGAACTAGTGAATGAGAGAAGAAGGCCTCCAAGGCCGAGAGAGAGAGATAGCAAATTTGGCTCCAAAAAACGTGAGAAGAGAGAGAGAATTGAAGTGATATTTTTGGTATTTGATTTAGTGTATCTAATACACCTTTTTCAATTTCAAAAAATGAAATAAAATTGATTTATCAAATACAAAAAAGTCAAGCCATTAAGGCTTCAACCACTTCCATCATTCCCATCAATCATGAATAGTGACTTGCGTCAATCACTCAAAGTGAAAGACATCTATCACTTGATTGACGAATGATGTGACGCTAGATGCGACTAGCGATTTGACGCTTGATTTGACTTGCGTGCCGTACTCGAATTTGAAATGCGAATGCGCTCGCAAACAATCCCGGGCTCAGGTTCGCTAATTCCAAATTAATGAATTTTTCGTTGCGACGTAATTAAATGATTATGCCTAGCGAAATTACTATTCACGTCGCTAACGAATTAATTCTAAATTAATTCGTTCGTCCGAATTAAAATCTAATTTTAATTCCGCGTCGAAATCCAATTCCGTATAATATATCGAATATATTATTTTATCGATTAATTCCAAATTAATCGTTATCTCTATTTAATTGATATTTTATCCTAGATAAAATATCTCCCAATTAATCCCAGATTAATTTTTTCTCTCATCTAATTAATCCCAGATTAATAAAAGTGCGAGTCATACGTCATCGGTGAATCTTCGGGAAGCGACCCATGAGATCCCCAGATATGTTGGTAGTAAATTCGGTCGTCGGACTATCCGAACACGTAAGTACCAAGTACTACGTTTGTACCGATTTACAAGACAAGGTTGGCTTCTAGCAAAGTGCCATGCCTACCCAATTCTCCAGAAACATGCTTACAGGAATAAGCGATCTATATCAGGCGTAGTATACGTAGTATTGCGTATTTCGATCCAGTATCGAATGATCACGTGCTAGGCCTAGGGCTGGAATTGTGTCTGCCTCGTACGAAGCACATATCAGATGTCTAGTAACTAGTCTCTATAATCGGATATAGATGACCTAGTCATAATATCCCGATAGCTGCAGCATTTAAGAGAACCAGTCTTGTATCCTTCGTGACCATCATCTCCTTATGACTGGAGTGATACTTCCGTCTTGACATCACACCCAACACACTATGATTCTCAATATACCCAGCAGAGGTGTACACATAACCTGTTAAAGCCCTGGACGACCAAAACCAAAGTATATTGATTGTCGCAAGTATTAGCGGTGCAAGTCTCAGGTTAAGACCAAATACACCTACCCTGATTTCGGACTTCCATAGACACATAGTCATACTACCAATGGAATTCCAAGGGGGTCTATCCAGAGCGAAGCTATTTCCCGTACCATCGGTAAAACACAACCTCTTATTACACTTACATGAGTATCCTATACCCAAATATATGAGAACTATATTGTTATACCCTCACAAGCGCACACGTGTAATACTAGTCTTTTACGCATTATCGACGTCCAATCTCGATAATACTCTGACTAGGGATATTTAATGATTTATCCTTCGTGGACTGATACTGTCTCATATCATTCTCAATCCAGGAACAAATCATAGGGACCTCCTATAATTTATATATCTTGGTGATCTAATCACAAATGATAAGAGTGCAATCTCCTTTGTCACATAGTTAATTTTTACAACAACACCATGATCTGTACAAATAGTGATGCTATGGGTCATAATTGTTCAACAATCTCCCACTTGGCCTATAGCCAGTCATTCGAGTGTCTTACACCCGAACTATGTACGGTTCGCTCAAACTGCTGAGAAAAGGCTTTCGTCAGCGGATTTGCATGATTATCATCTAATGCGATTTATTCGATCATCACATCACCACGATGTATGATTCGAACGAATCAGATGAATATCGAAGTATATATCTGGATCGTTGATGAGACCTTTAATTCTTTAGCCTACGTTGTAGCCTAGCTCAGCTGCTAAAAGAACTATATCTAATCTAACTTTAGCCTGCGCTGTAGCCTAGCTCAGCTGCTAAAAGTACTATATCTAATCTAATTAGATTTGTTATCGACCCAAATGGCTTCTATTGCTACCTCAGCTGCAGCAATAACCCGCATTTGTTGTTTATTCGGTAACAGTATCTTGCTAGGGAGATTTCCATCTCACTATTCCGTTATTCAAACTATATAGTACCATCTGCGACTTATAGTCATTTTTTATCGGTTAGGAAACTTGCAGTAGTGAACCCAGTCACTTCAAGTTCTCCTTCTCCATAGTTTAAGACATCATCCTTAGTTCTCTAAGAAACTAAAGGATGTTCTTAATTTCAATCCAGTGACTACCACTTGGATTGGCCTGTTTGTGACTGCATATGCTCAAAGCGTATGAGACACCAGGTCGCGCACATTTTTCAATGTACGAGTTCTCAGAGAGTTTTCTCGAAAGACAAGCTTTCGCCGATTGTATTATGGGAATATCATTTCCAAGAAATGATTTATTATCATTATTTATAGGACAACCACTGTCAGTGCGCTCCCACTAACCTCCTTATATACACAAGAATCATTTTCATTTTGAATTAAATCATACTCCATTATGATTACATCAAAACGATAATTCTAAGAACCTAATGCTTGCTTCAATCCAAACATGGATCGAATAACCTGCAAACCTTGTTTGCTAGTTTTGGTACGAGAAAACCGTCAGGATGTTGTAAACATCCTCCAAAAGGTTTCCTTTGAATGAAAGCGATTTTCCCGTTTAGCTGACATATTTCATAAATGAAACATGCAGCGTTAGCAAGCATTATCCAAATGGATTTACCGTGGCAACAGGTAAAAGGTTTCATCGTAATCGACACAATGTTGATAACGATACCTTTCCGTTAAAAGCCTAGCTTTATACGTTGGTATGTTGCCTTCCATGTATGTCCTCCTTGAAGACTTATATAGTACCAATAGACACAATGCCTTGCGGTACATCAACTAGTATCCAAACTTGTTGATTTACATGGAATCCATTTCGGATATCACGTCACTTTGCCATAATTAGGGAGTCGATACCTTGTATCACTTCCTCATACGTAGTTAGTTGGTGTTCCTCAATAAGATTGACATCTTTATGAGGTGAGATCAGAAACCCATACCCCAGGTTGTTTTCTGAATCTCTCCGACATACGCGGTTCTTGTGTATTCAAAGATTATTGGTATAGTTTCATCATTGATGAACTATTAGTGTTCAATTAAGGACTTGGTGCCTTGAACAGTATTACTCTGATTTTCATCGAGTTTTACTATTCTCCCACTTACCACTGCATATCGGTATTCCTCTTAGGAAAACCGCATGGCGAACAAAAATTAAATTGTTCTCTTGTGAGATGTATAAGTACTATACTTTGGTATCCCTAGGATAACCTGCAATTGGCACTTATCCAATTTGGGTTTTAGTTTGGTATCATCCAAACATATTCCTAGCATTCCCAAATTTATAGGAATGAGAAAACCCGATTCTTTCTTGTTCATATCTAATATGAAGTCTGTCTAACAAATTTTTATGGAACCTTATTCAAAATAAGTTCTGCACTGTAAATGCTTATCCGTTGAAGGAAATGGTATCTCAGAGCGACTCATGATTAACCTTATCATGTCCAACAAAATTCGGTTACTCAGTTTGGACACACCGTCAAAATGACGTGTTCCGGGAGGAGTCCTCATTGAAAGAATACTATACTCTTTCAAGTATATTAGAAACTTATTGCTTAAGTATTTTCCATTATGGTCTTACCGTGACGGTTTAATACTTTAGCCGATGTGTTTGTCTATTTCGTGTCAAAACTGTAAAAGTTTTCGATTTGTGTTCTTCAAAAGAAAGACATAACCATAACGCGATGCCACATCTGTAAAGGTCACGAAATATTCTTATCCACCTCTAGCCTAGCTAGACATGGGCCCACTTACGTCACTATGAACTAGGGCTTTCAGATCGGTGGCATTTGCATTTTTACCAAGTAAATGTGTTATAGGCACTTTGCCCTATAAACTAGATTCGTAGACATTATTTGAATAGAATCAAATCCGTCCTAGTACCCACTCTTTGAAAGTGCGGATATACGATTCTTGTTTAATTGTTTCCCAGACAACAATGCCACTTATAAGTTTCTTCTGATCAAATCAGTTTGAGCTATTTGTTTGTCATGTTATATATTTGAGATTTATTTATATTCAAAATATAAATTCTGTTATTCACATCTAATGTGTTTATCTCAATATCATATTTATAAAATAAAACACTTTAGTGTTCTAGAATATAAAGGTTCACCTGCAGCGGGTTAAACACTGATATAGAGATAATGTTTCTAGTCAAACTAGTTACATTATAACAGTTTCCAAATTTAAGTACGCACCCGAAGGGTAGTTCCTAAACTTAGGTATCTACGGTTAAAACATCGACTTTCATCCCGTTTCCAATTCGTAGATTAAATCTCAATTTGAAGCTTCCCAAGATCATTTCAAGCAATGAAAATAAGTGCGAATACAATGAGGGAGTTGCGGAATACTCACAATGATCGGTTGAGCGACGCAAATGAAGATAAAAATCTGGTTTCCGCCCTCTCCATGCTCTCGGTAGTGAGCTGATTTGGAGTCCTCATTTTCGGCTTCAATCTTCAAGAATCCAAGCTCCAAGCTTTCAAATGGTATTCCAAGCTCGCGGGTGGGTTTCCCTATCACCTTCGTATGTCTCATAGAGTGTGCTAGCACTTTGATTTTTCAACAAAATCACTCATTTGCTTCTCCATTTTCACGGCAAAAATAGAACCAGTGAATGGGAGAAGAAGGCCTCCAAGGCCGAGAGAGAGAGAGAGAGAGCAAATTTGGCTCCAAAAAACGTGAGAAGAGAGAGAGAATTGAAGTGATATTTTTGGTATTTGATTTAGTGTATCTAATACACCTTTTTCAATTTCAAAAAATCAAATAAAATTGATTTATCAAATACAAAAAAGTCAGGCCATTAAAGGCTTCAACCACTTCCATCAATTCCCATCAATCATGAATAGTGACTTGCGTCAATCACTCAAAGTGAAAGACATCTATCACTTGATTGACGAATGATGTGACGCTAGATGCGACTAGCGATTTGACGATTGATTTGACTTGCGTGCCGCACTCGAATTTGAAATACGAATGCGCTCGCAAACAATCCCGGGCTCGGGTTCGCTAATTCCAAATTAACGAATTTTCCGTTGCGACGTAATTAAATGATTATGCCTAGCAAAATCACTATTCACGTCGCTAACGAATTAATTCTAAATTAATTCGTTCACCCAAATTAAAATCTAATTTTTTTTCCGCGTCGAAATCCAATTCCGTATAATATATCGAATATATTATTTTATCGATTAATTCCAAATTAATCGTTATCTCTCTTTAATTGATATTTTATCCCAGATAAAATATCTCCGCAATTAATCCCAGATTAATATTCTCTCTAATCTAATTAATCCCAGATTAATAAAAGTACGAGTCATACGTTATCACTGAATCTTCGGGAAGCGACCCATGAGATCCCGGGATATGTTGGAAGTAAATTCAGTCGTCGGACTATCCGAACACGTAAGTACCAAGTACTACGTTTGTACCAATTTACAAGACAAGTTTGGCTTCTAACAAAGCGCCATGCCTACCCAATTCTCCAAAAACATGCTTACAGGAATAAGCGATCTATATCAGGCGTAGTATATGTAGTATTGCGTATTTCGATCCAGTATCGAATGATCACGTGCTAGGCCTGAGGTTGGAATTGTGTCTGCCCCGTACGAAGCACATATCGGATGTCTGGTAACTAGTCTCTATAATCGGATATACATGACCTAGTCATAATATCCCGATAGCTGCAGGATTTAAGAGAACCAGTCTCATATCCTACGTGACCATCATCTCCATATGACTGGAGTGATACTTCCGTCTTGACATCACACATAACACACTACGATTCTCAATATACCCAGCAGAGGCGTATACAGAACCTATTAAAGCCCTGGACGACCAAAACCAAAGTATATTGATTGTCGCAAGTATTAGTGGTGCAAGTCTCAGGTTAAGACCAAATACACCTACCCTGATTTCGGACTTCCATAGACACATAGTCATACTACCAATGGAATTTCGAGGGGATCTATCCAGAGCGAAGCTGTTTCCCGTACCATCGATAAAAACACAACCTCCTATTACACTTGCATGAGTATCCTATACCCAAATATATGAGAACTATATCGTTGTGCCCTCACAACGCGCACAAGTGTAATACTAGTCTTTTACGCATTATCGATGTCCATTCTCAATAATATTCTGACTAGTGATATTTAATGATTTATCCTTCGTGGACTGATACTGTCTCATATCATTCTCAATCCAGGAACAAATCATAGGGACCTCCTATCATTTATATATCTTGGTGATCTAATCACAAATGATAAGAGTGCAATCTCCTTTGTCACGTAGTTAATTTGTACACAACAACACCATTATCTGTACAAATATTGACGCTATGGGTCATAATTGTCCAACAAATATTTGATATTGAATAAATAGGTTTAGGTGAAATATGAATAAATTATTCATATTATATATTGAATAATTTATTCGGTATTTTGAAAAGATTTTAAAATACGATTTCGCCCGACCCGCGCTTCTGTTGTGGTCCATTGCCCAAAACCCCAACACAATCCATATATGATCATCTTGTAGATAAAATGAATTTCTTCGGTTAACAGATATTATAATAAATTATTTTTATCCGGGTCCAATCCATGATCACATCATACATGGTGCCTCCATTCTCATGTCCCCACATGAACGATCCCGGATTAATGTTGTTATACAAGTATAGAATGGAACACAGGTATAGATAAACCACAAAAACAATACCCGCTTTGCTTGCTCTCTATGGACTGTTTTAGATTACTAACTTTATACTTAAATCCTGTTGTGTATCACTAATACACTAAGTCTGAAAGCACTAGAGTAATCAAGGGTAAACAAGACAATTTACGATATGCGATTTAAATCAAACAAATTTGATAAATGAATAATGCATCTATTATATCAATAAATAATTCTGTCTACAATACATGAAGCTCTAGGACATATACCCCAACACTAACAACTCTAAAATGGCAACAAGTCATCTAATGACTATTATAAACATTATTTACACTAAATAAGCTTACTTTAAATTACTATACATGAATATATTCAATAATCAAACTTCTAAACATCTCAACACAAACTCAAGAGAGTGAAAAATATATTCACATCATATATTAAAGCCTAAATTAATAGAAATAATTTTTTTATATAAAGATGAATGAAATTTACCTTAATTTCCAAGCTTTTCCTCAAATTTGCTTTAGGCTTTTTGTTTTTCTCTAAACTCACTTTCTTTTATGTTTTAGGAAGCTTACCTTAATGAAAAAAAAAATTATATATTTTCTCTAATGGCCGAAACATAAGGGAAAATAATTATCTATTTTGTTTTAATTTATATTAATTTAATAATACAAAGTTAACTTGTTTCATTTGTACACTCCAACCATAAATGGTAATAAACAAGTGTAACCAATCACATTTTGCCATTTCCAAGCTTAATCATCATTTTAGATACTATTTTTTAATAATTTTAATTATTTAATAATTAAATAATCAAATAATTAATAAATATAAATATCTAGATATATGTATTATATTTACATTAAATAATCAAAATATATATTTATGATATATGTCAAAAAATCTTATTTGATAATTAATTAATGTGTATTTAATAAAATCATGTATTAAATATAGATACACATTACTTAGGAAATGACCGAAATGTCCATTTGTATGAATTATTCGTTTAATCGTTAAACGATTTACGAATAATCAATATTACTCATAATTGTTGCCTTAGTGCTCTATGAGTATATTTCATTATTTGAGACTCTAAAAGTTCAGGTATATCCATTACGAAATCTAATTACGTGTCCATAATTTACCCACCTGTAAATCATGACGACCAGAGATAAACTCGTTGAACTACACAAGTCGAGCTCATTGCATACTTCTGTCACAGGAATCCGGACTAAACCAGCGATACATTGTAACGACCGGTAGTTTAGTTACTATTACGTTGTATTACTGTGGTGCTGTTGGACAAAGATAATATAAAATAAATTATGTTGAGACTCAAATATACTCATGAGATGACTTTGGGGACAATGGGTAAATTTCTTGAAATCCCGGGACGAGACTGTACCTTGTTTCCTTTGGACCACCCATGGTATTTGGGGCGTAACGTTTTCATACGATCTCTAATTTTTATGAATTTTATATCTTTAGAAATCTGAGATCGAGACCTACAACTTCCACGTTGAACATTTTCCAAAATTCGGATCAGAAGCTAGTCAAAAATGCGAATTAAAATTCGGATGAATAGTGATTTCGGGGTTAAAAATAGAAATCTCAAATTTTCTAGAATTTTCTACACTTTTCCCCAATTTTCAAATATCAAACACCCCCCAGTATATAAAGGACATACTATTCACAAAACCCAAAATTTGGGGAAACAAAAAGAAAGAAAAGAACGTGAAGAAGAAGAGGGGGAAAGAAGAAGATAAGAAAAAGAAAGGATGAAGAAGAAAGAAAAGAAGAAGAAGAAGGATAAAGAAGTAAGAAACAAAGTATGGAGGAGCTTGGCAACCATGGAGATTTGAGAAATCAAGAGGAAGAGGTGAGAAACCCAAATTTTGCTTAAATAATAAAGTTTGATGATTTGATTGCTTGTGTTATGATGTGAACATGTACATGATGATGATTGTATGATTTCTTGTTTTGAAACAATAGAAATGTTGTATAAACCCCATTTGTTAAGTTTGGGTAAGATTTGATAAATTGTGTAATATGGATTAGAAATTGAATTATTGATAAAATAGAGGATTGATGTATGTTAAATGAAGTGTAAGATGATTATTGTATATGGTTTGTAGTATGGAAGCATTGATATTGAGTGGATTTGGATGAATTGAGCTTTGGATGAAATTGGAAGAAGAAAACAGAACCCTGGAATTCGAGTACGTGTCGCGACGCAAGAAGAAAATGACGACTAGAATTTAGGCGTTGGGCGTCGCAACGCGCAGTCCTTCTTGCGTCGTGACGTGATACATATTTTCCCAAAATCAGTTTTAAACCCCCAGTTCACCCTAACGCGTTAGAGACCACCCTTAGGGTCTCGTATCAGTTTGAATACATATCTTATATTAAATTATGATCATTATAAACCTCATGTATATGGATTTATGGATATATTTTTAAACATTGTAAAATATCAATGACTATTCTACTATGTTGATGCTAATTAAGTTCCCGATCATAGGTTATCCACAGGAATCACATTCTTCTTCGACCAAGGATCCAGAACTAGCCAGATTCAAACACAGTGAGTGGACCTCTTTTCTTTAACTGGTTTTATTTTTTAAGTTTTAAGTTTTGATATCAGACTTATTTTATGCCTTAGGGCGTTAGATTTCTTTTATCACTGTTATTACACGAAATTTATGCTTTATGTTATGTTTTAGTTACATTTTAGACAAAAAAGTTTTAAAGCATGAGTTTTTATGTTTTTCGGGGCATGAGGGAAAAACTCACCCCAATATGTAACTTGAGATACAGTTGGAATTGACGGATACATAGGACATGTGCACATGTAGAGGACTAGGGGTACGGCGATACGTAACGCCCCTAGATCCTAGTTTCAGAGCCAGGATGACGGCATAGGTTCGTGTACCTGGACTCTAGTTCAGAGCTTGGGTGGTGGTAGCATAGATCTGCACCCCAGTTCTAGTTTGTGGCTTGGGGGATGGTGATACGTAACGCCCCAATACCACCAATTTCAGAGACAGTAGTGGCATGCTTTGGGGGACGGCGATACATCAAGTTTTTCAGACAGAGACATAGATTACAGATACAATATTCAGATTCTCAGATATAATTTTTAGTTTTTAGATACAATTTTCAGAAAGAGCTTTTAGAAAAGAAAGTTTTCAGAAATAGCAGTTTTATGAGAGATTCAGAATTTTAGAGGAGAAACCAGTTTCTTATAAAACTTTTTAATGATTTTTCGGCTTAGAACCAAATATCTTTATAATAGTTTTTGTTTTTAAGTCCACTCACTTAGATCGTATAGCGATCTAAGCCCCACTTCAGTTTTCATATTTTGCAGGTTTCTCGGAGGACGAGCTCGGGAGGACGGATACTGAAGCAGTCACTAGGTATGGAGTCCATCAGTACGAGTCAGAGTTTGAGTAAAGGTCCAGTCTTAGTCAAGTATGAGTCATAGTCAAATATGAGTCTTGTATCAGTCCTGATGTGTGAAGCCATTGTAAAATCAATTTTTACCAAGTATAATAATTAATATTGAGTTTATCTTCAGTGTTTTCGGGTTGGGCTATAGTCTCATACAAAGTATAATCAAATCAAGATAAGTATATTAGTATCAATTATAGGTAGTTAGTCAGAGGCTGATGGGGTTAGTACTACTATCCCCTACCGGTAACATCTCCCAGATCGGGGATGTTTCAAAGATGGTATTAGAGCCAGATTTAGGGAGTCAGTGACTGCAGTGGGCAGAGTACTGGGGTCTTATATATGCAGTATGTCCGTGATACCTGTGTACGTCCTCGAAGCTCCATAGACATGTTAGTAAGCCATCTTAGATCATTCAAATAGTATCCCCCGTAAGAAAAATTTCACTCTAGATACCAGATAAGAAATCTTCTTGAAGTTATACCGATCTAGTACCAGAAGAATAAACAAGCTATGGAAACAGACAGTAGGATTTAAGAAAAGTTAACATGGAAGTGAGAAAGGAAAATTATAAGAAAGTACGGAAGGGTGCATAAGATTATAGGTAGCTAGAGATAAAGAAAAGTAAGGAGATGGAATAAGGCAGAGAAATTTTGAGGATATCCACCCAGGACTATGCAAGAGAATAGAAAAGCCCGAACTAGTAATAGAGTGCTTAGAAGTAAGATCCATTCCCTCCTCAGAAAAGTAAGGATATGGAATAAGGCAGAGAAATTTTGAGGATATCCACCCAGGACTATGCAAGAGAATAGAAAAGCCCGAACTAGTAATAGAGTGCTTAGAAGTAAGATCCATTCCCTCCTCAGAACACTCATTCAAGCCGAACCAGTAATCTTCAAGTACTTCCTATAGATAGTAAAGTCCCATGAGTACCCGTTCAGGAAAATAGGAAGATAAAGAAAAGTTAGGAAGCGGAGTAAGATACAGAAGGTAGATATCTAAGTAATTGGATGTAAATAGAGATAGAGAAATAGAAACAGATAAGAAATGTCGAAATCTATAGCAATAAGATTCAGAGACATGGAGATAAGTAATAAAGGATGATACCAGAACTAGTAGAAAAGATGAGTATAGCAAGACTAGACTAGAATAAAAAGCCGAGTAGATCTAAGAAAAGGTTATTTCCCTCGAGTGAGATACCTTTCTTCCTCAGAAGAATTCCTCCGTGTCGATCCAATATTTTTATAAACCATCTCGTATAGGTAGCAAGTTCCTCAAATAATCAAGGACCGCCATAAGACAGAAGAAGTAAGAAATCAAGAATTTCATCAAGACTTCTAATAGATGAAAGATGTTATAAGGATAAAGAGATTTTAGATTTTCAAACTCAGACCCATGGGCAAACATGATGAGTGGCAACTGAAACAACAGCTAGTTCCCCTAGCCAAGGAATTCAATAGATGTGGCATTGACCTTCTTAGATCCTCATTTCTTCGAGATACCAGTTAAAGAAGATATTCTGACAGAGTCTAACTCATACCTATCCTACATTAGCAATAGACTCCATCATGATATAAAATACTAGAACAAGGATGAAGAAGTTCCCCGAGCCATAAAGAAAATGACCAATGAGATGTAAGCAGTTCCTATTAGCATGGGTATAGAAGACCGTAAGAAAACCCAACGGGAGTCTATTTTAAGAAATAAAAAGGACCTTAAAAGACAAACCACCTAGAAGAAGGATTAAGGAAGCTTCGAGAATATAAAGAAGGAAACCCAAGGTAGCTCAAAGATTAAGTAAGTCAGAGTAATGTTTGATAGACCAATAGAAGATCACAAATAGATCAAATGTCGTAGAACCCACAGATAAGCCGAGTCAGTAGAGATCCTTAGAAGATTATAAGAAATCCCATTGGTAGTATGACTATGTGTCTATGGGAATCTGAATCAGGGTAGGTGTATGTGGTCTTAACCTGAGACTTGCATCGCTAATACTTGCGACAATCAATACGCTTTGGTTTTGGTCCTCCGGAACTTTAATAGGTTCTGTGTACTCCTCTTCTAGGTTTATTGAGAATCGTAGTGTATTGGGTGTGATGTCAAGATGGAAGTATCACTTCAGTCATATGGAGATGTTGATCACGCAAGGATACATAACTAGTACTCTCAAATGCTGCAGCTATCGGGATAGTATGACTAGGTCATGATTATCTGATTAAAGAGACTAGTTGTTAGTGATCCGATATATGCTTCGTACGGGGCAGACACAATTCCAGCCTTAGGCCTAGCATGTGACATCCGATATTGGATCGTAATACGCAATACTTAGTATACTACGCCTGATAAAGATGACATATTCTTCGTTGAATATTTCTGGAGAATTGGATAGGCACGGTGCTTTGCTAGAAGCCAACCATGTCTTGTAAATCGGTAAGAACATGCTACCGGGTACGCACGTGTTCGGATAGTCCGACAACCGGATTTACTGCCAACATATCCAGGGATCTCTTGGGTCGCTTCCCAAAGATTCACCGATGATATTTGACTCGAACAGAATTAATCTAGGATTAATTATGAGAGAGAAAATTGATCTATGATTAATAACGACAAGAATTAATCTGGGATTATTTGCGTCATGAATTAATATGGGATTAATTGCGTCATGAATTAATCTGGGATTAATTCATGAAGAAGAGATAACGCGGTTAATTTGGAATTAATCGGCAAAGTGAATTTAATAGTGAAATTAGATTTTACTATTTAATTAATTGGGCTAAAATAATATATTAGATATATTAATTGAAATTGATTTCAATGCGGAATTAAAATTGGATTTTAATTCGTGCGAACGAATTAATTTGCGAGCGACTTTCGTAATAATTTTGCGAGGCATTATTATTTAATTAAATTGGATTTAATTACGTCGCAACGGAAAATTCGTTTTAATCGGATTAAATGAACCCGAGCCCGCAGTGTGTAGAGTAAGCCCACTTGAATTTTGAATTTAAAGTGGGGCGCACCAATTTACATCAACTTGACACTTGACTTACATCAAGTAGTCATAAGTGTGATGGAGGTGGTTGGCTTTATTAAATGTGATTCATTTAACTTACACAACACACTTAAGTTAACTTTGGAAGTCAACATTTTTGGTAACAAGTTTGGAACTTGGAAAACATTATTCTCCCTTCTTCTTTCTTCTAAATGTCGTGAGATGCTCTCTCTCCCCATGAAATTTTGTTGCAAAATTTCAACAAGCTAGCACTTGAAGGAGTTGATTAAGGTGATAGGGAAACTCACCCAAGTGTTGGAAACACTCTACAAAGCTTGGAGCTTCAACAAATACAAAGAAAAATTTTGAATCTTATCCGATCAAAGTAAGTTTTTCCGCAACTTGTCTTTGATTTTTCACATAACAAATCATCGTAGTGATCCTGTGGCATATGTAGGACACTAACAACCTAGACATAGAGAATGTGTCACCGAATCACCGTAACAAAAGAGCCTCAAGACTAGTTCCCACCTTTCCAACTCTCGATCGACATCGGTAACAAAGATGGACCTGGAGCGTAACCTTAATATAATCCAAAAGCAAGCATAAGTATAATGATAAATGATTGAAACACAAGATTCTTACTAATAGCAGTTTAAGTTATAGTACAAAGTAGATGAGTAAATGAAAAGGTTAACTGACAAAAGGATTGAAAGTAAAATTGTCAATGCGCAATAACAAACAGAAGAAAATACTAAGTAAGTGTTGACATAAATGTAGTATGGTGTAGAACCGAGAAAATAAGTCTATTATAGTACGAAAAATAATAAAGAGGAGGTATCTCAGTATGAAATCGAGTATAAAAGACAACTTGGTGAAAAAGAATAGTAAAGAAAGATCAAGAGATGAGATCCTCAGGTGTAGTTCAAGGATGAAACAAAGTGAAGCTGTCAAGAGTGAGTAAGAAAGTTATTAAGTTAGTAAGAAAGTTATTAAGTTAGTACAGTACCAGAATAAGAAGGTAGTCATCTAATAACCGATATTTTAAGAAACCAAGTCTGAGAAGATGATGAGTACGTAAAGAAAGAAGATATTTCCTAGGTACAAAGACAGAGGCATATGACAAGAAAGTTCTTAGCAGATAATAGAATGAAGTAGAAGATGAAAGAATACCAGAGAAGTCAGAGGAGTGAGACTGTTTAGAATACAATGACGATATGAAAAGATTATTTAATAAGTAAAGGTAATGGTAAGTGATAACAAAGAAATTTTGGTTAAAGTAATCATATAAGGTACCCAGCCCCAGACTTAGTGACCAAACCACTACGGGTTTGGGACGGCCTAAGCCATGGGTATGGGTGGTTTGGTAGATTCGTATCATAGTACGAAAACGACGAAATAAGTTAGTGTGAAGCTGAGATTGTCATAGAAAATGAATCCTCGAGCAACGAAATATTGGAAAGAATGTGAGTAACGACCTTTGAAAGCAAAGTACGAAAGAATATGAGCTTTAACCATAACCAAATCCAAAGGAACCGCTAGAAAATATTAGTAAGTTAAAAAAAAAAAACCAAGTCCCTTAGGGAAACAGAAATTTTGGAACTTAGAGAGAGAAGCTTATAACTATTGAAGGTCACAAGTGGAGTATAGAAAGTTGATTGCTAAGTGATGAAAAATAATATTAAGATCATGTTGGACAAGTGGAATAGAGAAATATCGAGTACATATATGAAGATATTAGAATCTTCGGTGAGAGTCAAGATACTTGTTACTAAGAATCTGATCAAGTTAAGAAATTGTGGAGCATAAGTAAAGGTCTAGAAGAAAGAGATATTTTTTTTCAGATAAGATATATTGAGTACAACAAAAAGATCAGAAAGAAATAGTCGAGGATACTCAGCAGAAGACTTATGAAACGAGAACTTAGAAGAGAGAAAAGAGGGAAAAATCAAATAGCTAGTAAAGGTTGGAGATAAGGAGATAAGTATAATAAAATCTCTAGATATTCACGAAACTACGAAAACCACGAGTTAGACACCATAAAGGATTCGAGGATGAATTCTATATAAATGGGGGAGAATTTGTAACGACCGGTAGTTTAGTTACTATTACGTTGTAGTACTATGGTGCTGTTGGACGAAGATAATATAAAATAAATTATGTTGAGACTCAAATATACTCATGAGATGACTTTGGGGACAATGGGTAAATTTCTTGAAATCCCGGGACGAGACTGTACCAGATCCTTTGGACCGCCCATGGTATTTGGGGCGTACCATTTTCATACGATCTCCAATTTTTATGAGTTTTACATCGTCGGAAATCTGAGATCGAGACCTACAACTTCCATGTTGAAAGTTTTCACAAATTAGGAGCAGAAGCTAGTCAAAAATGCGAATCAAAATTATGATAAATAGTGATTTCGGGGTTAAAAAGAGAAATCTCAAATTTTCTAGAATTTTCTACACTTTTCCCCCAATTTTCCAAATATCAAACACCCCCCCCCCCCCACCATATAAAGGACATATTATTCACAAAAACCAAAATTTTTGGGAAACAAAAAGAAAGAAAAGAACGTGAAGAAGAAGAGAAGAAGAGAAGAAAGGAAGAAGAAGAAAAAAAAAGAAGAAGGAGAAAGAAAAGAGGAAGATGGGGAAAGAAGTAAGAAACAAAGTATGGAAGAGCTTGGAAACCATGGAGATTTGAGAAATCAAGAGGAAGAGGTGAGAAACCCAAAACCCAAATTTTGCTTAAATAATAAAGTTTGATGATTTGATTGCTTGTGTTATGATGTGAACATGTACATGATGATGATTGTATGATTTCTTTGTTTTGAAACAATAGAAATGTTGATAAACCCATATTTGTTAAGTTTGGGTAAGATTTGATAAAGTGTGTAATATGGATTAGAAATTGAATTATTGATAAATAGAGGATTGATGTATGTTAAATGAAGTGTAAGATGATTTATTGTATATTGGTTTGTAGTATGGAAGCATTGATATGGAGTGGATTTGGATGAATTGAGCTATGGATGAAATTGGAAGAAGAAAATAGAACCCTAGAATCTCAGTACGTGTCAGGACGCAAAAAGAAAATGACGACTGAAATTTAGGCATTGCGCATCGCGACGCGAGACAGAATTTTCCCAAAATCAGTTTTAAACCCCCAGTTCCACCCTAGCGCGTTAGAGACCACCCTTAGGGTCTCGTATCAGTTTGAATATATATCTTATATTAAATTATGATCATCAAAAACCTCATATATATGGATTTATGGATATATCTTTAAGCATTGTAAAGTATCGAGGACAATTCTACTACGCTGATGCTAATTAAGTTCTCGATCACAGGTTATCCACAAGAACCGCATTCTCCTTCGACCAAAGATCCAGAACCAGCCAGTTTCAAACACAGTGAGTGTACCTCTTTTCTTTAACTGGTTTTATTTATTAAGTTTTAAGTTTTGATATCAGACTTATTTTTATGCCTTAGGGCGTTAGATTTCTTTTATCCTTGTTATTACATGAAATTTTTGTTTTATGTTATGTTTTAGTTACGTTTTAGACAAAAAAAAAGTTTTAAAGCATGAATTTTTATGTTTTTCGGGGCATGAGGGAAAAACTCACCCCAGTATGTAACTTGAGATACAGTTGGAATTGACGGATACAGAGGAAATGTGCACATGTAGATGACTAGGGGTACAACAATACGTAACGCCCCTAGATCCTAGTTTAAGAGCCAGGATGACGATATAGGTTCGTGTACCTGGACTCTAGTTCAGAGCTTGGGTGGTAGCATAGATCTGCACCCCAGTTCTAGTTTTTGGCTTGGGGGACGACGATACGTAACGCCCCAAGACCACCAGTTTCAGAGACAGTAGTGGCATGTTTTGGGGGACGGCGATATGTAATGTCCCAAAGTCATGGATTTGCACCGCTTGCTACAGTTAGGTGTATGGGGGGACGGCGATATGTAACGCCCTCATACGTCAAGTTTTTCAGACAGAGACATAGATTACATATTTAGTTTTCAGATTCTCAGATACAGTTTTTAGATTTCAGATACAGTTTTTTAGAAAGAGCTTTTAGAAAAGAAAGTTTTCAGAACAACAACAGTTTTATGAGAGATTTAGAATTTTAGAGGAGAAACCAGTTTCTTATAAAACTTTTTAATGAGTTTTCGGCTTAGAACCAAATGTCTTTATAATAGTTTTTATTTTTAAGTCCACTCACTTAGATCGTATAGCGATCTAACCACCACTCCAATTTTCATATTTTAAAGGTTTCTCATAGGACGAGCTTGGGAGGACGGATAATGATGCAGTCACTAGGTATCGAGTCCACTAGTACGAGTCAGAGTTTGAGTAAGGGTCCAGTCTTTGTCAAGTACGAGTCATAGTCAATTATGAGTCTTGTATCAGTCCTGATATGTGAAGTAATTGTAAAATCAATTGTTACCAAGTATAATAATTAATATTGAGTTTGTCTTCAGTGTTTTCGGGTTGGGCTATGGTCCATACAAAGTATAGTCAAATCAAGATAAGTATATTAGTATCAGTTATAGGTAGTTAGTCAGAGGCTGATGTGGTTAGTACTACTATCCCCTGCGGTAACATCTCCCAGATCAGGGATGTTACAAAGATGGTATCAGAGCCAGGTTTATGGAGTCAGTGACTAAAGTGGGCAGAGTGATGAGGTCTTGTATACGCAGTACGTCCGGGATACCCGTATATAAGGCACTACCTCTCCAGTATCTGATCCTCGAGTACGTCCTCAAAGCTCCATAGACAGGTTAGTAAGCATTCTTAGATCATTCAAATAGTATCCCCCGTAAGAACAATTCACTCTAAATACCAGATAAGAAATCTTCTTGAAGTTATACCGATCTAGTACCAAGAAGAATAAACAAGCTATGGAAAAGACAGTAGGATTTTAAGAAAAGTTAACATGGAAGTGAGAAAGGAAAATTAGAAAAGTACAGAAGGGTGCATAAGAGTATAGGTAGCTAGAGATAAAGAAAAGTAAGGAGATGGAATAAGGCAGAGAAATTTTGAGGATATCCCCCCAGGAATATGTAAGAGAATAGAAAAGCCCAAACTAGTAATAGAGTGCTTAGAAGTAAAATCCATTCTCTCCTCAAAACACTCCTTCAAGCCGAACCAGTAATCTTCAAGTACTTCCTATAGATAATAAAGTCCCATGAGTACCCATTCAGGAAAATAGGAAGAGAAAGAAAAATTAGGAAGCAGAGTAAGATACAGAAGGTAGATATCTAAGTAATTGGAAGTAAATAGAGTTAGAGAAATAGAAACAGATAAGAAATGTCGAAATCTATAGTAATAAAAATCAGAGACATGGAGTTAAGTATTAAGGATGATACCAGAACTAGTAGAAAAGATGAGTGTAGCAAGACTAGACCAGAATAAAAAGTCGAGTAGATATAAGAAAAGGTTCTTTCCCTCGAGCAAGATACCTTTCTTCCTCAGAAGAATTCCTCCGAGTCGATCCAATATTTTTCTAAACCATCTCGTATAGGTAGCAAGTTCCCCGAATAATCAAGGACTGCCATAAGATAGAAGAAGTAAGAAATCAAGAATTTCGTCAAGACTTCTAATAGATGAAAGATGTTATAAGGATAAAGAGATTTTAGATTTTCAAAACTCGGACCCATGGGCAAACATGATGATGTTAGGGATATGCCCTATACCCAACTTGTGGATAGGCTATATGTACATTATTTGTAATATTTTCATAATTAATAAAATGGAAATATTTATTATATGTGTCTTACATAACTTATATGAATCATCAACACTGTAATAAAGCCCTTGGAGTAATAAGACGATGGCTTCCACGCCTTATGAGAATCATTACTCTTAAATGTTCATTGTCATAGTTTTGTGAATAATCTGGGTGTTCACAAAGCAGAGAGACTAGCATGATGATATGATCTGCCCTTAAGTGGGGTAGCCGATCTCATAGGCTACTAGCGGAGATCCGTCCGCTTGGTGTATCACATGGATGCATGAGTTGCTCGTGTCCATCGAACTGACCACCGAAAGTTTTCATATGGAGTGTTTTATCCCATGTGTCTGTGAGAACTTTCATGTATCGTTTATAAGACTAGTCCTTTGACTTGAGGTCTTACAATCTTATGTGTGGATCAAATAACTTTGACATTCTCCTTCCCCGGTTCAAAAGATCTTATCATAAGGGTATGATTGGGTCATTTTTTGAAACACATGAAGTTTGTAAAGATACAACAGAGAATCGCCACTCTCTCGGATAATATTTTCTTATAAAAGTAGTATTCCAATTCGCGGGTTGATATGTGTGATAAGTTCTTGAGACTGTGGCCACATCGGAAGATTCATGTGAGATTCTTGGGTTAGCAAGATTCATGACACTATCAACATCATACATTTGACCATATGGGTAGACACTTTCCATACCCTAGGTCAATAAGTGGGGATACAGTGAGACGAGGGACCGTATCATATGTAAATCGAATACAGAATGGGTATATATATCTTTCATTCTCATTTGGGGGCCTTGGCATGTTGATAGATTTAAACCTTGGTCATTGAAATCGAATGACCATCTGATTGGAGGATAATTTATGTTCGATTAAATTATCACGATTCATTTCATGTCCAACTTGAGGGGAACCCAAAAGGTCACACAACAAAGTCGAAATCAATGGTTAACAGTGCACAGTACAAATATAACAGTATATATGATTGTTGTAGGAATTGTTCATAAATGGTTCAATGTGTTTAATTATTGAACAGATCATTTATGAGGTTCCATAGTGGCTTAAGGATTGGTGAATGATGATAGGGGCACTTTGGGAATTGGGAAAAAAATTACTATTCATATGAATAGTAACATGAATAGTAAAATATTTTTTTATTTGTTTGAATTCCAATTCGGCCCAAACTCTTATTAGGGTTTTATAATCTCATTAAACCACTAAATTAAGATCCAATGGCTAAGATTAAATTAGCTTTTATCCCACATCAGATTCTTAATTAATTTTGTTGTCTTTGGAGCACTATATAAACCCAAAGAATTCTGTACAAATTCGCTACACCAAAACCTTTCATATCTTCGGTTTATATAAGTGAGCAACTCTAAAGTTTAAGAGTAAGCCACTGATTTTGAGGATCCTTAAGTCTAATTGACTAGAGGAACCTCGAGTTAAAAGTTTTGAGGTATTTGCCTAGGCTAGCACCAAGGGCAAAATACCCGTGCACTCAAGGCGTAGTCTTGCAGTTGAGTTTTGGCTTTGGTGTGTGCATCTTTGGAGGCCACACACTTGGGTGGCTCTTTGGAACATGGAAGAGCTTGCTGAGTTCGAGAAAAGCTTGTAGATTGGAGGGAGAACTGGAGGAGTCTTCGGTTCAAGTAAGTCTTTTTCTTTCTTTATTTTAATTAGAGTTCTTATGATAGTTAGCATGTTTAGGTTTATGTTCTTTGCATGTTTTATGAGTTTTATGCTTAGAATATATAGTAACATGCCTAGGCTTGTAGAATAACAAAATAAATCGGTCTTGGTGTTGGGAAAACTCTAAGTCTCGAGGATCGATTATCAAGAAAGAAACAATATGCAAATACATCAAAAGAAGTCGCGGAATACTCATAATGATCGGTTGAGCGATGCGGTGAAGAACAAAAATTTTTAAGCCCTTTGAAGTCCTCCAAGGTTCACGGCAGTTTCAGGTTTTTGGCTCCTCAAATTCGGCCATCTCCAAGTGTGTTCCAAGCTCCAAGCTTCATTTGGTGATTCCAAACTCACAAGTGGGTTTCCCTATCACCTTGGGATGTCTCCTATGTGTGCTAGCACTCTTGATTTTGCAACAAAATCATCATTTTCCTTCTCCATGCTCACGGTTTTGGCAGAAAACAGAAGAGGAAAACTGCAGCCCATTGGGCATGAATGAGAGAGAAGAATAAGTGAGAGAGAGAGTTAGTTGGTTGCAAAATGAGTATCTAATACACTTTATCAATTTCAAAAATTCATTTACCATTTTCCTTTTCCAAAAAGTCAAACCATAAATGCTTTGCCAACCACTTACATCCATCAATCAAGTGACAAGTTGTCACATCACTCAAAGTGACTAGACATCACATCAATCGATTGACGAATGATTTGACGCTTGAAGTGACTTGCGGGCCGCACTCGAATTCGAGATGCGAATGCGCTCGCAAACACTCCCGGGGCTCGGGTTCGCTAATTCCAAATTAACGAATTTTCCGTTGCGACATAATTAAATAATTCTGCCTAGCAAATCACTATTCACGGCACTAACGAATTAATTCTAAATTAACTCGTTTGCCCGAATTAAAATCTAATTTCAATTCCGCGTCGAAATCCAATTTCGTATAATATATCGAATATATTATTTTATCGATTAATTCCAAATTAATAGTTATCTCTCTTTAATTAATATTTTATCCTAGATAAAATATCTTCATAATTAATCCCAGATTAATTTTCTCTCTCATTTAATTAATCCCAGATTAATAAAGTGTGAGTCATACGTCATCGGTGAACCTTCGGGAAGCGACCAATGAGATCCCCAGATATATTGGCAGTAAATCCGGTCGTCGGACTATCCGAACACGTAAGTACCTAGTACTACGTTTTTACCGATTTACAAGACAAGGTTGGCTTCTAGCAAAGTGCCATGCCTACCCAATTCTCCAGAAATATCCTTACAGGAATATGGTGATCTATATCAGGCGTAGTATACGTAGTATTGCGTATTTCGATCCAGTATCGGATGTCACGTGCAAGGCCTGGGGCTGGAAATGTGTCTGCCCCGTACGAAGCACATATCAGATCTTTGGTAACTAGTCTCTATAATCGGATAAACATGACCTAGTCATAATATCCCGATAGCTGCAGCATATAAGAGAACAAGTTTCGTATCCTACGTGATCATCTTCTCCACTATTACTGGAGTGATACTTTTGTCTTGACATCACACCCAACACACTACGATTCTCAATATACCCAGCAGAGGTGTACACAGAACCTGTTAAAGCCCTAGACGACCTAAAACTGAAGTATATTGATTGTCTCAAGTATTAGCGGTGCAAGTCTCAGGTTAAGACCAAATACACCTACCCTGATTCGGACTTCCATAGACACATATTAATACTACCAATGGAATTCCGAGGGGTCTATCCAGAGCGAAGCTGTTTCTGTACCATCGGTAAAACAAAACCTCCTACTACACTTGCATGAGTATCATATACCCAAATATATGAGAACTATGTCGTAATGCCCTCACAACGCGCACAAGTGTAATACTAGTTCTATTCCGCATTATCGATGTCCAATCTCGATAATACTACGACTAGGGATATTTAATGATTAAACCTTCGTGGATTGATACTGTCTCATATCATCTCAATCCAGAAACTAATCATATGGACCTTTCATCATTTATACATCTTGGTGATCTAATCACAAATGATAAAAGAGCAATTTCCTTTGTCACATAGTTAATTTGTACAACAACACCATGATCTGTACAAATAGTGACGCTATGGGTCATAACTGTCCAACAATCTCCCACTTGGCCTATAGCCAGTCACTCGAGTATCCTACACCCGAACTATGTACGGTTCCCTCAAATTACTGAGGAAAAGCTTTCGTCAGCGGATTTGCATGACTATCATCTGATGCATTTATTCGATCATCACATCGCCACGATGTATGATCCGAACGAATCAGATGAATATCAAAGTATGTATCTGGATCGTTGATGAGACCATTAATTCTTTAGCATGCGTTGTAGCCTAGCTCAGCTGCTAACAGAACTATATCTAATCTAATTAGATTATTATCAATCCAGAAGGCTTCTATTGCTGCCTCAGCTGCAGCAATAACCCGCATTTGTTGTTTATTTGGTAACAGTATCTTGCTTGGAAGATTTCCAGCTCACTGTTCCGTTATTCAAACTGTATAGTATCATTTTGCGACTTATAGTCGTTATCGGTTAGGAAACTTGTAACAGTGATCCCAGTCACTCCAAGTTCTCATTCTCCATATTATAAGACAACATCCTCAGTTCCTCTAAGATACTCAAGGATGTTCTTAACATCAATCCAATGACTATCACTTGGATTGGCCTGATTGTGACTCCATATGCTCAAAGCGTATGAGACACTAGGTCCCATACATTTTTCTATGTACGAGTTCTCAGAGAGATTTCAATAATTTTAAATCTATCCCAGTAGATCTTTATTCCTAGAATAAATGTTGTTTCTCCAAAGAATTCTACGGAGAATTTTCTCGAGAAAGCCTAGCTTTCACTGATTGTATTTGGGAATATCATTTCCAAGAAATGATATATATTATCATTATTTATAGGACAGTTACTTTCAGTGCGCTCCCACTAACCTCCTAATATACACAAGAATTATTTTCGTTTTGAATTAAATCATACACCATTATGATTACATAAAAAAAACGATAATTCCAAGAACGCTATGCTTGCTTCAATCCATCCATGGATCGAACACCTGCAAACCTTGTTTGCTAGTTATGGTATGACAAAACCGTGATGATGTTATAAACATCCTCCAAAGGGTTTCCGTTAAGGAAAGCGATTTTGGCATTCAGCTGACATATTTCATAAATGAAACATGCAGCATTAGCAAGCATTATCCAAATGGATTTATCGTGGTAACAAGTAAAAGGTTTCGTCGTAATCGACACAATGTTGATAACGATAACTTTTCGCTACAAGCCTAGCTTTGTACGTTGGTATGTTGCCTTCCATGTATGTCTTCCTTGAAGACTTATATAGTACCAATATGTCTTCCTTGAAGACTTATATAGTACCAATAGGCACAATGCCTTGCGGTACATCAACTAGTATCCAAACTTGGTTGATATACATGGAATCCATTTCGGATTTCATGGCACTTTGCCATAATAGGGAGTCGATACCTTGTATCACTTCCTCATATGTAGTCAGTTCGTGTTCCTCAACAAGATTGACATCTTTATGAGGTGAGATCAGAAACCCATACCTTTCAGGTTGTTTTCTGACTCTCTTCAACTTACGCGGTTCTTGTGTATTCGAATATTATTGGTATAGTTTCATCATTGATGAACTATTTGTGTTCCAATAGGATTCGGTGCCTGGAATAGTATTACTCCGATTTTCATCGAGTTTTACTATCCTCACACTTACCACTGCATATAGGTATTCCTCTTAGGAAAACCGCATGGAGAGCAACAATTACATTGTTCTCTTGTGAGTTGTTTAAGTACTACACTTTGGTTTCCCTAGGATAACCTACAACTTTGGCACTTATCCGATTTGGGTTTTAGTTTGGTATCATCCAAACATATGCCTTGCATCCCAAATCTTCAGGAATGAGAAAACCCAGTTTCTTTCCTGTTCATATCTAATATGAAGTCTGTCTAACAGATTTTATGGAACCTTATTCAAAATAAGTTCTGCACTGTTTATGCGTATCCTTTGAAGGAAATGGTAGCTCAGAGCGACTCATGATCAACCTTATCATGTCCAACAAAATTTGGTTACTCAGTTCGGACACACCGTCATAATGACGTGTTCTGGAAGGAGTCCTCATTGAAAGAATATTATACTCTTTCAAGTATTGAGAAACTTATTGCTTAAGTATTTCCATCATAGTCTAACCGTGATGGTTTAATACTTTAGCCGATCTGTTTGTCTATTTCGTGTTGAAACTCTAAAAGTTTCCGATTTATGTTTCAGAAGAAACATATAACCATAACGCGATGCCACATCCGTAAAGGTCACGAAATATTCATAGCCACCTCTAGCCTAGCTAGACATGGGCCCACTTGCTTCACTATGAATTAGGGCTAACAGATCAGTGGTATTTTGCACTTTTACCAAGTAAATAGTGTTTTAGGAAATTTGCCCAATAAGATAGATTCGTAGACTTTATTTGAATAGAATCAAATCCGTCATAGTATCCACTCTTAGAAAGTGTGGATATACGAGTCTTGTTTAATTGTGTCCCAGACAACAATGCCACATTTAAGTTTCTTCTGATCAAATCAGTTTGAGCTATTAGTTTGTCATACTATATGTTTGAGATTTATTTATATTCAAAATATAAATACTGTTATTCACATCTAATGTGTTTATCTCAATATCATCTTTATATAATAAAACACTTTAGTGTTCTAGAATATAAAGGTATACCCGCAACGGGTTAAACCATGATATAGAGATAATGTATCTAGTCAAACTAGTTACATTTTAACAGTTTCCTAATTTAAGTACACACCCGAAGGGTAGTTCCTAAACTTAGGTATCTACAGTTAAAAGAGCGACTGTCGTCCCATTTTCGATCCGTAGATTAATCTCAACCGAAGTCAGTATCCTGCTCATAGCAGATTCTGCACACCAGTGCATATTTATGTACCACACTATGTATCTAAAATCTAATTTTAATACTAGTAGTGAACATATTTATGACAAACATATTTGAAGTCAGAGCTTTGCCCGTCTTCAATTCCTTCATGTCTGCCTTGTCCAAACGGCAGTCACGCTTCCGCGATCCCGTTTGCCACAATTTAGGCAGACATTTTGGGATATGTCCTTTATCTTCCCAGAAGATAATAATGATTTTGCCTTTGCCCCTTTTCCACACCTAGAAGCCTTTGGCCAAGCCTTGGCCTTCCGGAATGTCGAAGTAAGGTGCGCCTTGCGCTTCTCGCCTTATTGCAAACTTTTGGCTTTATATCATTGAGAATAGCCATTAACTCTCCAAGAGTTCACTATTGCAATTTAGTACTTCTAAGATCTAAGAATAGATCTTGAAGATCCTTCAATTTCTTTGTCATACTTTAATGATCTAATCCTTAGTTCTGATTAAGAAATTAATAAGTCTATTTGGCAAGCTTATTGGATTAAGCACTAAAGTTATCATCACATGAATATTCCAAAAATCATGCTCTACTATTTGCTTAACTCCGGGCTTAGGCCTAATATGTTATTTTATCAAATAAAGTAACTTATTAGTTTCCAGGACCATCCTGAAATTTATTCCCAATTTGAAAATTAAAGTCGTTTAAAAACATTTTTCACCCAGGATTATGTTTTAAACACCAATCTTTCAATTTATCTTGATTCTAATAGTTCAACTATTAAATCAACGATTTAGGCACTATTTATATAATGATTACTATAGTCCAACTATATAATCAACTATAATTTAAAATTTAACTTCAATTATATTGATTACTATAATCCAATTATAAAATCAACTTAGTAATTGAAATTAATTAATTTAAATATATTAATTACTATAATCCAATTATATAATCAACTATAAATGAAATAGTTTGAATACAGTCCAACTGTTTATTTAAAACAACAATTTAAATATTAGTCCAACTAACATTTAATTTATTTGACGTTATATTTGAAATGAGCGCATATGGCAAGTAACTAAATGAATATTGCAAATTTAATACTTGTCTCCCACTATTTTTTGGCGAGCCTCTAACCCTCTGTCGAGTACTCGGGAAACCGTGTTTCCTAGTGGGCTAGGATCCCGTTAAATATCACACAATCTTGACTTTGGCCAACAAATTGTATGATAATTAACTAGGTAGATCTCTAAGATCAATTGGATCCCATCCAATTCCTATATCCAATAGGGGGACATCCAAGTCCGAAACATATATCTTATATATGCCAATATATCGAATATATTACCTAACCTTTTTCCTCTGAATCAACTAAGCCTTGGCTTTGGCACAACAAACTTAGTGATCCCAGTTAAGCGGAACCCATTGACCATGGAAAGCTTCGTAATCAATGTCGATGGACAAGAAGTGATCTTGACTTTGGCCAACAAATCACAACTTGGACAAGACACCGATATGGAACAAAGCCTTCATGATTCAAACACATCCTCGACGGACAAAGGCCTTGACTTTGGCCAACAAACCAATGTCAGTCTTGGATCTTGAGTAAGAATCACTCAATGGAAGGAAAAACGCTTAATATTTTGTGAGGGTTTTTCGCGTTCAAATTGGCAACCAATTTATTATCTTTGTTAAGGTCTCATCATCATACACTCTTAAACATGCATTCTAAACACATAATAAGGCGCATATAAATAAATAATAATGATATGCGGATGGATACTTTACACATTGATCCTAGATCAAATCTCTCACTTTCCTCTCTCCCGCTAGCACAAGTATTACTTCTACCCGTTACATAACACTTCTAAAGAAACCTCATTTACATTGAGGGGAATAGGTGAGAAGAGAAATACATAGAGTAAGGAGATAATAGGCTGGACACGCAGGTCCAATTAATAAATTCTAAATTTATTACAACAATTTCCAAAATTGCCCCACCCATCTACTATCCATCCAATATATTATTCATGCATCGCAACCATGTATTCACACAAGCATGTTATCAATCAATCTAATCCAATTAATTAATCTGATAATTAATGACCATCCAATGTTCAAACAATGATTTGATTTTGCGTGAGTCCGACTCGTTTTGCGAATAAGTACTCAAAGTACGAATTCTTGAATTATATTAAACTACAAAATTAAATCCAATTCAATTTGCATTTAATACTAATTCATTTATTTAATTCCAAATTAAATATTACACTTTATAAATAAACATTTACGACTTAATTCCAAATTTAATCGTTACGGGTCTCAAAGCCCGATTAACATCCAATGTCAATTTAATTAAAGTCCAATGGGCTTTCAATTAATTTCTTAAGGCATGGACTTTTGGTCACTTGGGTCAAACCCAAGACAAAAGCCCATTTAATGGAATCACCCTTATATGCCTAGAAACCAATTTAGGAACATTAGACCCAATTAAAGTTAAAGGTCCATTAGTCGCATTTGGACTTTATGGAAACGGTTTTGGGCCCAATTGGATCCAACCAATTTAGCCTAAACCCATCTTGGTACAACCAAGCCCATTAAAGCCCAATAACAACTTTTCAAGCCCAAATCCAATTTAAGCCCATTTAATTAAACTACAAAAATTCCAAATTTCATATTTAATTAAACAAAGTGTAATGTCATAATTAATCACCCAAATCAATATTTCCAAAACACCAATTAGCCTAATTAATTATGATTATCAACATTAAAACATGTCCAACACATTTTAACAAAAATCAAACCCATTTTCATGTTATATATGTCTCGGCAATAAAGGGAATTTTATGTCCAATTCGAATTCAATCCAATTAAATCCAATTCAACATTAAATCAACATTCCCAATTGTTTTCAAGTCATCCAATGAGTCAAAAAAAATCCAAGACATTTAGGGCAAGCTACCTCTCGGCCAAGCTATGATTTTGCGCAAAAATTATTCCAAACAATATTTCATGAAATTGATCCAATCAAACTTCAATTACCCTATATTTAAGCATACTCAATCATCCAATTTCATCAAATCATGCTCAAATATATTTTACCCAATTTTAACCCTAAATTCAAGTTTCATGTTTTTACTCGCTCTGATACCATTATTGGGAAAACTCTAAGTCCCGAGGATCGATTATCAAGCAAGAAACAATATGCGAATACATCAAAGGAAGTCGCGGAATACTCACAATGATCGGTTGAGCGATGCGGTGAAGAACAAAACTTTATAAGCCATTTGAAGTCCTCCAAGGTTCACGGCAGTTTCAGGTTTTTGGCTCCTCAAATTCGGCCATCTCCAAGTGTGCTCCAAGCTCCAAGCTTCATTTGGTGATTCGAAGCTCACAAGTGGGTTTCCTTATCACCTTGGGATGTCTCCTATGTGTGCTAGCACTCTTGATTTTGCAACAAAATCATCATTTTCCTTCTCCATGCTCACGGTTTTTGGCAGAAAACAGAAGAGGAAACTGAAACAGCCCATTGGGCGTGAATGGGAGAGAAGAAGAAGTGAGAGAGAGAGTTAGTTGGTTGCAAAATGTGTATCTAATACACTTTTATCAATTTTAAATATTCATTTACCATTTTCCTTTTCCAAAGTCAAACCATAAATGTTTGCCAACCACTTACATCCATCAATCAAGTGACAAGTGTGTCACATCACTCAAAGTGACTAGACATCACATCAATCGATTGAAGAATGATTTGACGCTTGAAGTGACTTGCGGGCCGCACTCGAATTCGAGATGCGAATGCTCGGGTTCGCTAATTCCAAATTAACGAATTTTCCGTTGCGACATAATTAAATAATTATCCCTAGCAAAATCACTATTCACGTCGCTAACGAATTAATTCTAAATTAACTCATTTGCCCAAATTAAAATCTAATTTCAATTCCGCGTCGAAATCTAATTTCGTATATATATATCGAATAAATTATTTTATCGATTAATTCCAAATTAATCGTTATCTCTCTTTAATTAATATTTTATCCCAGATAAAATATCTCCGCAATTAATCCCAAATTAATTTTCTCTCTCCTTTAATTAATCCCAGATTAATAAAGTGCGAATCATACGTCATCGGTGAATCTTCAGGAAGTGACCCATGAGATCCCCGGATATGTTGGCAGTAAACGGTCGTCGGACTATCCGAACACGTAAGTACATAGTACTATATTTTTACCGATTTACAAGACAAGGTTGGCTTCTAGCAAAGCACCATGCCTACCCAATTCTACAGAAATATCCTTACAGGAATATGGTGATCTATATCAGGCGTAGTATACGTAGTATTGCGTATTTAGATCCAGTATCGGATGTCACGTGCAAGGCCTGGGGCTGGAAATGTGTCTGCCCCGTACGAAGCACATATCAGATCTCTGGTAACTAGTCTTTATAATCGGATAAATATGACCTAGTCATAATATCCCGATAGTTGCAGCATGTAAGAGAACAAGTTTTGTATCCTACGTGATCGTCTTCTCCACTATTACTGGAGTGATACTTCCGTCTTGACATCACACCCAACACACTACGATTCTCAATATACCCAGCAGAGGCGTACACAGAACCTGTTAAAGCCCTGGACGACCAAAACCAAAGTACATTGATTGTCGCAAGTATTAGCAGTGCAAGTCTCAGGTTAAGACCAAATACACCTACCCTGATTTCGGACTTCCATAGACACATAGGCATACTACCAATGGAATTCCGAGGGGATTTATCCAGAGCGAAGCTGTTTCCGTACCATCAGTAAAACACAACCTCCTATTACACTTGCATGAGTATCCTATACCCAAATATATGAGAACTATGCCGTTGTGCCCTCACAAACGCGCACAAGTGTAATACTAGTCTTTTACGCAATATCGATGTCCAATCTCGATAATACTCTGACTAAGGATATTTAATGAATTATCCTTCGTGGACTGATACTATCTCATATCATTCTCAATCCAGGAACTAATCATATGGACCTCCTATCATTTATACATCTTGGTGATCTAATCACAAATGATAAGAGAGCAATCTCCTTTGTCACATAGTTAATTTGTACAACAACACCATGATCTGTACAAATAGTGACGCTATGGGTCATAATTGTCCAATAATCTCCCACTTGGCCTATAGCCAGTCACTCGAGTGTCTAACACCCGAATTATGTACGGTTCGCTCAAATTTCTGCTGAGGAAAGGCTTTCATCAACGGATTTGCATGATTATCATCTGATACGATTTATACGATCATCACATCGCCACGATGTATGATTCGAACGAATCAGATGATTATCGAAGTATGTATCTGGATCGTTGATAATATCATTAATCATTTAGCCTGTGATGTAGCCTAGCTCAGCTTGCTAACAGAACTATATCTAATCTAATTAGATTTGTTATCGACCTAAATGGCTTCTATTGCTACCTCAACTGCATCAATAACCCGCATTTGTTGTTTATTCGGTAACAGTATCTTGCTTGGAAGATTTCCAGCTCACTGTACCATTATTTCAAACTGTATAGTACCATTGCGACTTATAGTCATTTTTATCGGTTTCGGAAACTTGCAGTAGTGATCCCAGTCACTTCAAGTTTTCCATCTCCATAGTAAAAGACAGCATCCTTAGTTCTCTAAGAAACTAACGGATGTTCTTAATATCAATCCAGTGACTATCACTTGGATTGGCCTGTTTGTGACTCCATATGCTCAAAGCGTATGAGACACCAGGTCACGTACATTTTTCATTGTACGAGTTCTCGGAGAGTTTTATTGAAAGCCTAGCTTTCACCGATTATTATGGGAATATCATTTCCAAGAAATGACATATTATCATTATTTATAGGACAGTCATTGTCAGTGCGCTCCCATTAACCTCCTTATATACACAAGAATCATTTCGTTTTGAATTAAATCATAAACCATTATGATTAGATCAAAAACAATAATTCCAAGAACCTATGTTTGCTTTAATCCAAACATGGATCGAATAACCTACAAACCTTGTTTGCTAGTTTTGGTACGACAAAATCGATAGGATGTTATAAACATCCTCCAAAAGGTTTCCGTTTAAGGAAAGTGATTTTCCCGTTCAACTGATATATTTCATAAATGAAACATGCAGCATCAGCAAGCATTATCCAAATGGATGAACCATGGCAACAGGTAAAAGGTTAAATCGTAATCAACATAATGTTGATAACGATACCTTTCCGCTAGAAGCCTAGCTTTATACGTTGATATGTTGCCATCCATGTATGTCTTCCTTGAAGACTTATATAGTACCAATAGGCACAATGCCTTGCGGTACATCAACTAGTGTCTAAACATAGTTGGTATACATGGAATCCATTTCAGACTCATGGCACTTTGCCATAACATGGAGTCGATACCTTGTATCACTTCCTCATACGTAGTCAGTTGGTATTCCTCAAAAAGATTGACATCTTTACGAGGTGAGATCAGAAACCCATACCACAGGTTGTTTTCTGACTCTCTCCGACCTACGCGGTTCTTGTGTATTCGAAGATTAATGGTATAGTTTCATCCTTGATGAACTATTTACGGTTCCATTAAGGAATAGGTGCCAGGAATAGTATTACTATGATTTTCATCGAGTTTTTTACTATCCTCCCACTTACCACTGCATATAGGTGTTCCTCTTAGGAAAACCGCATGGTGAGCAACAATTAAATTGTTCTCTTGTGAGTTGTATAAGTACTATTCTTAGGTTTCCCTAGGATAACCTATGATTGGCACTTATCCGATTTGGGTTTTAGTTTGGTATCATACAAACATATGCCTAGCATACCCAAATGTTCAGGAATGAGAAAACCTGGTTTCTTTTCCTGTTCATATCTAATATGAAATCTATCAAACAGATTTTATGGAACCTTATTCAAAATAAGTTTTGCACTGTTTATGCGTATCCGTTGAAGGAAATGGTAGCTCAGAGCGATTCATGATTAACCTTATCATGTCCAACAAAATTCGGTTAGTCGGTTCGGACACACCGTCGAATTGACGTGTTCCGGGAGGAGTCCTCATTGAAAGAATACTATACTCTTTCAAGTATACTGAGAAACTTATTGCTTAAGTATTCTCCATTACGGTCTTACCGTGACGGTTTAATAATTTAGCCGATCTGTTTGTCTATTTCGTGTCGAAACTTTAAAAGTTTCCGATTTGTGTTTCAAAAGAAAAACACATAACCACGCCGATGCCACATCCGTAAAGGTCACGAAATATTCATATCCACCTCTAGCCTAGCTAGACATGGGCCCACTTGCTTCACTATGAACTAGGGCTAACAGATCAGTGGCATTAACATTTTTACCAAGTAAATAGTGTTTTAGGCACTTTGCCCAATAAACTAGATTCGTAGACTTTTATTTGAATGGGATCAAATTAGTCATAGTACCCACTCTTCGAAAATGTGGATATACGATTCTTGTTTAATTGTGTCCCAGACAACAATGCCACAAATTAGTTTCTTCTGATCAAATCAGTTTGAGCTATTTATTTGTCATGTTATACGTTTGAGATTTATTTATATTCCATATATAAATACTGTTATTCACATCTAATGTGTTTATCTCAATATCATCTTTATATAATAAAACACTTTAGTGTTATAGAATATAAAGGTATATCTGCAACGGATAATACACTGATATAGAGATAATGTTTCTAGTAAAACTAGTTACATTACAACAGTTTTCTAATTCAAGTACACACCTGAAGGGTAGTTCCTAGACTTAGGTATCTACGGTTAAAACAGCGACTTTCGTCCCATTTCTGACTCGCAGATAAATCTCAATCTGAAGTCAGTGTCCTGCTTATAGCAGATTCTGAACATCAGTATATTTTTATGTACCACACTAAGTATCTAAATTCCAATTTTAATACTAGTAGTGAACATAATATGACAAACATATTTGAAGTCGGAGCCTTGCACCGTCTTCAATTCATTCATGTTTGCTTTGTCCAAACGGCAGTCACGCTTCCGCGATCCCGTTTGCCACAATTTAGGCAGACATTTTGGGATATGTCCTTTTATCTTCCCAGAAGATTATAATGATTTTGCCTTTGCCCATTTCAACACCCCAGAAGCCTTTGGCCAAGCCTTGGCCTTCTAGAATATCGAAGTAAGGTGCGACTAGCGCTACTTGTCTTATTGCAAATTTTGACTTTGTCTCCTTGAGAATAGTCAATAACTCTCCAAGAGTTATTATTGCAATTTTAGTACTTCTAAAATCTAAATATAGATTTATGAAGATCCTTCAATTTCAGTATCATACTTTAAAGATCTAATCCTTAGTTCTGATTAAGAAATTAAGGAGTCTACTACGACAAGCTTGATGGATTAAGCACTAAAGTTATCATCACATGAATCTTCCAAAGATCATGCTCTACTATTTGCTTAACTTCGGGCTTAGGCATAATATGTTATTTTATCAAATAAAGTAACTTATTAATTTCCAGGACCATCCTGAAACTTTATTCCCAATTTAAAAATTAAACCATTTAAATACATTTTCCCTAGGATTATGTTTTAAATGTCAATCTTTCAATTTTATCTTGATTCTTATAGTCCAACTATTTAATCAATGATTTTGGTACTATTTATTATAATGATTACTATAATCCAATTATATAATCAATTATAATTGAATTGTTTGAATACAATCCAACTGTTAATTAAAACAACAATTAAATATTATTCCAACTAATAAATAATTTATCTGACGAATGATATTTGTTTAAGCGCGTATGGCAAGTAATTAAACGAATATTGCAAATTCAATTCTTGCCTCCCACTATTTTTCGGCGAGCCTCTAACCCTCTGTCGAGTACTCGGGAAACCGTGTTTCCTAGTGGGCTAGGATCTCGTTAAATATCGCACAATCTTGACTTTGGCCAACAAATTGTATGATAATTAACTAGGTAGACTAAGATCAATTGGATCCCATCCAATTCCTAGATACAGTAGGGGGACATCAAAGTCCGAAACATATATCTTATATATGCCAATATATCCAATATATTGCCTAACCTTTTTCCTCTGAATCAACTAAGCCTTGGCTTTTGGCACAAAAAACTTAGTGATCCCAGTTAAGCGGAACCATTGACCATGGAAAGCTTCGTAATCAATGTCGATAGACAAGAAGTGGTCTTGACTTTGGCCAACAAACCACAACTTGGACAAGACACCAATATGAACAAAGCCTTCGTGATTCAAACACATCCTCGACGGACAAAGGCCTTGACTTGGCCAACAAGCCAATGCCAATCTTGGATCTTGAGTAAGAATCACTCAATGGAAGGAAAAACGCTCAATATTTTGTGAGGGTTTTTCGCGTGCAAACTGGCAACCAATATTATCTTTGTTAAGGTCTCATCATCATATACCCTTAAACATGCATTCTAAATACATAATAAAGCGCGTATATAAATAATAATGATATGCGGATGGATATTTACATTGATCCTAGATCAAATCTCTCCATTTCCTCTCTCCCGCTAGCACATGTATTGCTTATACCCGTTACACTACACTTCTAAAGAAACCCCATTTACATTGAGGGGAATAGGTGAGAAGAGTATACAAAGAGTAAGGAGGTAATAAGGCTGAACAAGCAGGTCCAATTAATAAATTCCAAATTTATTACAACAATTTCTAAAATTGCCCCACCCATCTAATATCCATCCGATATACATTATTCATGCATCGCAACCATGTATTCACACAAGCATGTTATCAATCAATTTAATCAAATTAATTAATCTGATAATTAATGACCATCCAATGTTCAAACAACGATTTGATTTGCGCGAGTCAAACTCGTTTTGCGAATAAGTACTCAAAGTACGAATTCTGAATTAAATTAAACTACAAAATTAAATCCAATTCAATTTGTATTTAATACTAATTCACTATTTAATTCCAAATTAAATATTACACTTTATTTAACGAACTTTTACGACTTAAATTCCAAATTTAATCGTTATGAGTCTCAAAGCCCGATTTACGTCCAAGGTTAATTTAAATAAAGTCCAATGGGCTTTTAATTAATTTCCTTAAGGCGTGGACTTTTGGTCAACACAGGTCAAACCCAATAACCAAAGCCCAATCAAGGAATTACCCCATAAGCCTAGAAATCAATTTAGGCCCAATTAAATTTATTAAAGGTCCATTAGTCGCATTTGGGCTTTATGGAAACGGTTTTATACCAATTGGTTCCAACCAATTTAGCCTAACCCAACTTGGTACAACCAAACCCAATAAGCCCATTTACAACATTTAAAGCCCAAATCCAATTTAAGCCCAACATAATTAAATTACAGAATTCCAATTTCACAATTTAATTACATAAAGTGTATTTCATAATAAATCACCCAAATTAATATTTCCAAAACATCAATTTACACAATTAATCATGCTCTTTAATATTAAATCATGTCCAACACAATTTAATCAAAAAATCAAACCCAATACATGCTACAAGCTCTCGGCAATGGAGGGGATTTTATGTCCAATTTTAAATCCAATCCAATTGAATCCAATTAAACATTAAATCAACATTTCCAATTGATTCCAACTCATCCAATGAATCAAAATCAAAAAATTACCAAGACAAATAGGGCATAGTGTATTCGGCCAAGCCTTATATTTTGGGAAATTTGTTCCAAACAACATTTCATCAAATTGATCCAATCAATCCTCAATAAAACTTGTTTTAAGCATACTCAAACATCCAATTTAATTAAATCATGCTCAAACACATTTTACCCAAATTTTAACCCTAAGTCATATTTCATGCTTTTACTCCGCTCTGATACCATTGTTGGAGTTTCTACGGTCCCGAGGATCGAATCAAGCATAAAACATAAGTGCGAATACAATCGAGAAAGTTGCGGAATACTTACATCGAGCGGTTGAGCGATGCGACGAAGACAAAAACTTTTTCTGCCCTTTAAGAAACTCACGGCAGTGCAGTTTTTCCCTCCTCCATTTTCGGCTTTGGTCCTCCATGCAAGCTCTAAGCTTGTGTGATGAAATGATTCCATGCACACGGGTGGGTTTCCCTATCACCTACGGATGACTCCGGATGTGTGCTAGCACCTTGATTTTACAACAAAATCTTCACATTCCTCTCTACAAAACTCGGCAGTGAAGAGAATAGAAGAGAGAAAAAAGAGCCTTGGGCGTGAGAAATAGAGAAGAGAAGAAGTGAGAGAGTGTTAGATTAATTGATGGCAAATTTGTATCTAATACACTATCTATTTTAATTTCAAAAATCAAAATAAATCATATACAATTAATAAACAATTGTAAATGTCAATCAAACTTTCAAAAAGCTTTCCATCAACTTACATCAAGTCACATCACTCATGAATAGTTACTGGTGTCAATCACTCAAAGTGAAAGACATATATCACTTGATTGACGAATGATGTGACGCTAGATGTGACTTGTGATTTGACGCTTGATGTGATTTGCGTACCGCACTCGAATTCGAAATGCGAATGCGCTCGCAAACAATCCCGGGCTCGGGTTCGCTAATTCCAAATTAACGAATTTTCCGTTGCGTCGTAATTAAATCTATTTTAATTAAATAATCATGCCTAGCGTAATTACTATTCACATCGCTAACGAATTAATTCTAAATTAATTCATTCGCCCGAATTAAAATCCAATTTTAATTCCGCGTCGAAATCCATTTTCGTATAATATATCGAATATATTATTTTATCGATTAATTCCAAATTAATTGTTTTCTCTCTTTAAATGATATTTTATCCCAGATAAAATATCTCCATAATTAATCCCAGATTAATTTTCTCTCTCATCAAATTAATCCTAGATTAATAAAGTGTGAGTCATACGTCATCGGTGAATATTCGGGAAGCGGCCCATGATATCCCCAGATATGTTGGCAGTAAATTCGGTGGTCAGACTATCCGAACATGTAAGTACCTAGTACTACGTTTGTACCGATTTACAAGACAAGGTTTGCTTCTAGCAAAGCGCCATGCCTACCCAATTCTCCATAAACATGCTTACAGGAATAAGCGATCTATATCAGGCGTAGCATATGTAGTATTGCGTATTTTGATCCAGTATCGGATGTCACGTGCTAGGCCTGGGGCTGGAATTGTATCTGCCTCGTACGAAGCACATATCGGATCTCTGGTAACTAGTCTCTATAATCGGATAATCATGACCTAGTCATATTATCTAGATAGCTCGAGCATATAAGAGAACCAGTTCCGTATCCTACGTGACCATCATCTCCACTATGACTGGAGTGATACTTCTGTCTTGACATCACACCCAACACACTACGATTCTCGATATACCCAGAAGAGGCGTACACAGAAACCGGTTAAAGCCCTAGACGACCAAAACCAAAGTATATTGATTGTCGCAAGTATTAGCGGTGCAAGTCTTAGGTTAAGACCAAATACACCTACCCTGATTTCGGACTTCCATAGACACATAGTCATACTACCAATGGAATTCCGAGGGGGTCTATTCAGAGCGAAGCTGTTTCCCGTACCATCGGTAAAACACAACCTCTTATTACACTTGCATGAGTATCCTATACCCAAATATATGAGAACTATGTCGTTGTGCCCTCACAAAGGCGAACAAGTGTAATACTAGTCTTTTATACATTATCGATGTCCAATCTCGATAATACTCTGACTAGGGATATTTAATGATTTATCCTTCGTGGACTGATACTGTCTCATATCATTCTCAATCCAGGAACTAATCATATGGACCTCCTATCATTTATACATCTTGGTGATCTAATCACAAATGATAAGAGAGCAATCTCCTTTGTCACATAGTTAATTTGTACAACAACACCATGATCTGTACAAATAGTGACGCTATGGGTCATAATTATCCAACATATGGGTCATAACTATCCAACACTTAGGCAAAGGGAAAGCGGCATAATAATTTTGATTTTCCGTTGCGCTCTCACGGCCGCTTCCAAACAGATGAGTGGTGACTGAAACAACAGTTAGTTCCCCTAGCCAATGAATTCAATAGATGAGGCCTTGACCTACTTAGATCCTCATTCCTTCGAGATACTAGTTAAAGAAGATATTCTAACAGAGTCTATCTCATACCTATCCTACATGAGCAATAGACTCCATCAGGATATAAAAAAATAGATCAAGGATGAAAAAGTTCCCCGAGCCATAAAGAAAATGACCAATGAGATGTAAGCAGTTCCTATTAGCTTGGGTATAGACGACCGTAAGAAAACCCAACGGGAGTCTATTTTAAGAAACAAAAATGACCTTAAAAGACAAACCACCTAGAAGAAGGATCAAGGAAGCTTCGAGAATGTAAAGAAGGAAACCCAGGGTAGCTCAAAGATTAAGGTAAGTCAAAGTAAGATTTGCTAGACCAGTAGAATATCACAAATAGATTAAGTGTTGTAGCACCCACAGATAAGACAAGTCAGTAGAGATCCATAGAAGAATATAAGAATAGTCCTATGAAGTTGGAGATACTTAAGAAGTGATAAGAGTACCAGTATGGAAAATAGAATAAAATGATTAAATCAAGATTTATAGCAAAGAAAAGAAAGTTGGGATCTAAGAAACAAATAAAGGAATGACCCACTATTAGTCTTAGTAGTAAGTTGTAAAGTAAGGAAATAGGATATGCAATGGTATAAGAAACGCGAGGAATAACAAGAAAATCTAGTGTATTTGGGCGTGAAGATAAAATAACAAGGAAATAATAGAGTAAAGAATCGATGATAATTGTAGGACCCTAGAGCCTGGTAAAGAAAAGAACTAGTAATGAGAGAAATTGATAGATTAGACAAATTATGAGATAGCTCGACAACTAGCAAGATGAATCCAAATAATCGTTGACAAGGAAACCTGAGAAGGGAAAGTTTAATGCTACAATAATTTAAGTTAAGTGTAGAAACCTTCATAGAAACAATAACCCTCAAGAAAGTAAAGAAATTAGAAGTACAAAAGATCATGGAGAATGATTCGTAGGATATAATGAGTAACTTACAAAGAACCTCATGGTATTGAAAAGAATGAGGATTTTAGGAAGAAAGTAATGTTTGGAATCAAAGATTTAGTATAGGATGCCCTTAGTAGCCGAAGTAAGTAGAGTTTTCAAGGGAGTTAAGGAATAAGGAATTGAGGATTTATGATAAGAAATGAACCTTCATAGCAGAATGAGTCCCTTAGGAAAGATAGCAAAGAAAATATAGTAATATTCAGAAAAGGATATAGTAATCACAGAAAATTAATCAAAAAATAGGATAAAGTGACAGTATAAGGAACTTATTAGGAAGCATACCTTTAGAAAGACTTTGTATGAAATGTGGATTGATTGATTGATGTAGATGACCGGAAGTAAGGTAAGAAAAAGCAAGTCAGATAAGTTTTAGCAGTAAGACCCAATGTAGGAAAAGACCCCATACAGGTGTACCCAAGAGACCTAGACATAGAGAATGTGTCACCGAATCACCATAACAGAAGAGCCTCAAGACTAGTTCCCACCCTTCCAACTCTCGATCGACATCGGTAACGAAGATGGACCTGGAGCGTAACCTTAATATAATCCAAAAGCAAGCATAAGTATAGTGATAAATGATTGAAACACAAGATTCTTACTAATATCAATTTAAGTTATAGAATGAATCAGAAGAGTAAATTAAAAGGTTAACTGACACAATGATTGAAAGTAAAATTTTCAAGGCGTAATAACAAACAGAAGAAAATACTTTGTAAGTGTTGATATAAATGTAGTTGTTGGACAATTATGACCCATAGCATCACTCTTTGTACAGAACATGGTGTTGTTGTACAAATTAACAATATTTGACAAAGGAAATTGCTCTTTTATCATTTGTAATTGGATTACCAAGATACATAAATGATAAAAGTCCATATGATTAGTTCTGGATTGATAAGATATGAGACAGTATCAATCCATGAAGGTTTAATCATTAAAACATCCCTAGTCGTAGTATTATCGAGATTGGACATCGATAATGCGGAATAGACTAGTATTACACTTGTGTGCGTTGTGAGGGCATAACGACATAGTTCTCATATATTTGGGTATAGGATAATCATGCAAGTGTAGTAGGAGGCTGTGTTTTACTGATGGTACGGAAAACAGCTTCGCTCTGGATAGACCCCTCGGAATTCCATTGTAGTATGACTATGTGTCTATGGAAGTCCGAATCAGGGTAGGTGTATTTGGTTTTAACTTGAGACTTACATCGCTAATACTTGCGACAATCAATATACTTTGGTTTTGGTCGTCCAGGGCTTTAACAGGTTCTGTGTACGCCTCTTCTGGGTATATTGAGAATCATAGTGTATTGGGTGTGACGTCAAGATGGAAGTATCATTTCAGTCATATGGAGATGATGGTCACGTAGGATACGGAACTGGTACTCTTATATAGTGCAGCTATCGAGATAATATGACTGGGTCATGCTTATCCGATTATAGAGACTAGTTACCAGAGATCTGATATGTGCTTCGTACGGGGCAGACACAATTCCAGCCCCAGGCCTAGCACGTGACATCCGATACTGGATCTCAATACGCAATACTATGTATACTACGCCTGATACAGATTACATATTCCTTTAAGAATATTTCTGGAGAATTGGGTAGGCACGGTGCTTTGCTAGAAGCCAACCATGTCTTGTAAATCGGTAAAAATGTAGTACTAGGTACGTACGTGTTCGGATAGTCCGACGACCGGGTTTACTGCCAACATATCCAGAAGTCTCATGGGTCGCTTCCCGAAGATTCACCGATGACGTATGACTCTGACATAATTAATCTGGGATTAATTATAAGAGAGAAAATTAATCTAGGATTAATTGAAGAGATATTTTGTATGGGATAAAATATTATTTAAAGAGAGAGAACGATTAATTTGGAATTAATCGATAAAATAATATATTCGATATATTAATCGAAATTAGATTTCGACGCAGAATTAAAATTAGATTTTAATTCGGGCGAACGAGTTAATTTAGAATTAATTCAGGAGCGACGTGAATAGTCATTTTGCTAGGCATAATTATTTAATTAAATTTGATTTAATTACGTCGCAACGGAAAATTCGTTAATTCGGAATTAGCGAATCCGAGCCCGGGAGTGTTTGCAGGACCACTCGCATTTTGAATCAAGTGGGGCCCACAAGTCACATCACGCGTCACATCATTAGTCATTCTTGTGATGGAAGTCACATCAACTTTGAGTGATGTGATGCATGTCACTTTTGTGATTGATGGGAGTTGTTGAAAGGCTTAAATGCCTTGTACCATTTTTGAAAGTGGTAAGTTGTATTAGATTTTTGAAATCCAAAAACACAACTTCATCTTCCTTCCTCTTTCTCTCTCTCCCTCACACGGCTTGGAAGTCATTTTCTCTCTATTTTTCTTCAAATGCCGAGAGCCACAAGGAGAAGTAAAAGGGGAATTTTGTTGCAATTTTCTCCATTGCTAGCACATTAAATGGTCATTCAAAGGTGATAGGGAAACCCATCTATGAGCATGGAATCATCATTCATAAAGCTTAGAGCTTGAAGAACACAAGGAGGACAACCAAGGAGCTTGGCCGAGAGTCTCAAGGGAAAAGCTTGGAGCAGAAATTTTTGTTGTCTTCGCATCGAAAAAGCCGATCAAAGTGAGTATTTCCGCAACTTTACATTGATGTATTCACACATTTATATGCTTAATAGATCTTGGTTTGACCTAGAAAACCCAACAGTAGTATGGTGTAGAACCGAGAAAATAAGTCTATTATAGTACGGAAAATAATAAAGAAGAGGTATCTCAGTATGAAATCGAGTATAAAAGACAACTTGGTGAAAAAGAATAGTAAAGAAAGATCAAGAGATGAGATCCTCGGGTGTAGTTCAAGGAAGAAACAAAGTGAAGCTGTCAAGAGTGAGTAAGAAAGTTATTAAGTTAGTACAATACCATAATAAGGAGGTAGTCATCAAATAATCAAAATTGTCTGAGGAGATGATGAGTACGTAATGAAAGAAGATATTTTCCAGGTAAAAAGACAGAGGCATATGCCAAGAAAGTTCTTAGCAGATAATAGAATGAAGTAGAAGATGAAAGAATACCAGAGAAGTCAGAGGAGTGAGACTGTTTAGAATACAATGATGATAGGAAAAGATTATTTAATAAGTAAAGGTAAGGGTAAGTGATAACAAAGAAATTTTGGTTTAAGTAATCATATAGGGTACCCAGCCCCAGACTTAGTGACCAAACCACTACGGGTTCGGGACGACCTAAGCCACAGGTATGGGTGGTTTAGTACGAAGCTAAGATTGTCATAGAAAATGAATCCTCAAGCAAAGGAATATTGGCAAGAATGTGAGTAACGACCTCTGAAAGCAAAGTATGAAAGAATATGAGCTTTAACCATAACCAAATCCAAAGGAACCGCTAGAAAATATTAGTAAGTTAAAAAAAAAACCCCAAGTCCCTTAGGGAAGCATAAATTTTGGAACTTAGATAGAGAAGCTTATAACTATTGAAGGTCACAAGTAGAGTATAGAAAGTTGATAGCTAAGTGATGAAAAAGAATATTAAGATCAAGTTGGACAAGTGGGATAGAGAAATATCGAGTACAGATATGAAGATATTAGAATCTTCTCACCTATTCTCCTCAATGTAAATGAGGTTTCTTTAGAAGTGTTATGTAATTGGGTAGAAGTAAGATTTGTGCTAGCGGGAGAGAGGAAATGAAGAGATTTTTTCTAGAAACAAGTTGTTTTAAATATCCATCCGCATATCATTATTAATTTATTTATCGCAGTTTATTATGCTTTTAGAATGCATGCTTAAGGGTGTATGATGAGACCTAATCAAAGATAATTAATTGGTTGCCAATTACGCGAAAAACCCTCAACAAATATTAAGCGTTTTTCCTTCCATTGAATGATTCATTCTCAAGATCCAAGATTGGCATTGGTTTGTTGGCCAAAGTCAAGACCTTTGTCCATCGCGGATGTGTTTGAATCATGAAGGCTTTGTTCCATATCGCATGTCTTGTTCAAGTTGTGATTTGTTGGCCAATGTCAAGATCATTTCTTGTCCATCGACATCGATTACGAAGCTTTCCATGGTCAATGGGTCCCGCTTAACTGGAATCATTAAGTTTTTTGTGCCAAAGCCAAGGCTTAATTGATTCAGAGGAAAAAGGTTGGGCAATATATTGGATATATTGGCATATATTAGATATATGTTTCGGACTTGGATGTCCACCTACTGGATCTAGGAATTGGATGAGATCCAATTGATCTTAGAGATCTACCTAGTTAAATATCATACAGCTTGTTGGCCAAAGTCAAGGTTGTGTGTTATTTAATGGGATCATAGCCCACTAGGAAACTAGGTTTCCCGAGTACTCAACAGAGGGTTAGAGGCTCACCGAAAAATAGTGGGAGGCAAGTATTAAATTTGCAATTTCGTTTAGATACTTGCCAATACGCACTCATTTCATTTTTTGTCATTTATAAATATATTAGTTGGACTAATATTTAATTGTTGTTTTAATTAAACAGTTGGACTGTATTCAAACTATTTCATTTATAGTTGATTATATAATTGGATTATAGTAATCAATATATTTGAATTTTAACCAATCAAATTGTAGTTGATTATATAGTTAGACTATAGTAATCATTATATTCAATAGTACCTGAAATCGTTGATTGGGTAGTTGGACTATAGCAATCAAGATAACTGAAATATTAGTGTTTAAAACATAATCTGGGGTGAAAATTTCATTAAACGGCTTTAATTTTCAAATTGGGAATAATACCTCAGGATAGTCCTGGGAACTGAGGATTTACTTTATTTGATAGAGAAACATATCGGGCCTAAGCCCGGAGTTGAGAAAATAGTAGAACATGATCTTTGGAAGATTCATGTAATGATAACTTTAGTGATCAATCCATTATGCATACCGCAATGACTCTTTAATTCCGTCGTCAGAATTAAGGATTAGATCCTTGTACCATGATGATGAAATTAAAGATCTTCATAGATCTATTCTTAGATCTTAGAAGTACGAATTACAAAAGAAGCTCTTTCACTCGTGTATGTCAGAGGGTACATCTGTCGAGTACTAGGTGTCGCAGATGATTGCTGACATCGATCAGCAAGGTTAGCTGGGCATTACCTACATGGTCGAGACTACCAAAGATTTTATCTTATAGTCTCTACCCGAAAGCTGGGGCAGGTTCATTATGAACCAAGAGTAAACTCTTGGAGAGTTGATGGCTATACTCTAGGACGCAAAGCTAGAGCTTCTTAAAGGGGCAAAGACAAAATCATCACAGTCTTCTAGGAAGACAAATGACATATCCCAAGATGTCTGCCTAAACTGTGGCAAACGGGGTCACTGGATGCGTGACTGTCGTATGGACAAGGCAGACATGAAGGAAGTGAAGGCGGGGCAAGGCTTCGGATTTAAGTATGTTTGTCATAAACATGTTCACTATTAGTTTCAAAATTGGATTTTTTTATACTAGATGTGGTACATAAGATATGTACTGTTGTGCGGAATCTGCTGATTAGCAGGAGACTGACTTCAGTTGAGATCTATCTACGAGTCGGAAATGGGACGAGAGTCGCTGTTTTAACCGTAGAAACCTAAGTTTAGGAACTACCCTTTGGGTGTGTACTTAAATTAGGAAACTGTTAAAATGTAACTAGTTTGACTAGAAACATTATCTCTATATCAGAGTATAACTCGTTGCGGGAATACCTTTATATTCTAGAACACTAAAGTGTTTTATTTTATAAAGATGATATTGAGATAAGCACATTAGATGTGAATAATAGTATTTATATTTTGAATATAAATGAATCTCAAACGTATAACATGACAAACAAATAGCTCAAACTGAATAAATCAGTTGAGACTTATTTGTGGCATTGTTGTCTGGGACACATTAAACAAGACTCGTATATCCACACTTTCGAAGAGTGGGTACTAGGACATATTTGATTTTATTCAAATGATGTCTACGAATCTAGTTCATTAGGCAAAGTGCCTAAAACACCTTTTACTTGGTAAAAGTGTAAGTGCCACTGATCTGTTAGCCCTCGTTCATAGTGATGTAAGTGGGCCCATATCTAGCTAGGCTAGAGGTGGATATGAAAACTTCGTAACCTTTACGGATGTGGCATCGTGTTATGGTTATGTGTTTCTTCTGAAACACGAATCGGAAACTTTTGATAAATTCAAAGAGTTTCGACACGAAGTAGACAGACAGATCGGCTAAAGTATAATACCGTCACGGTTAGACCGTGGTGGAAAATACTTAAGCAATAAGATTCTCGAATATTTGAAAGAGTATAGTATTCTTTCATAGTGGACTCCTCCCGGAACACCTCAATTGAGCAATGTGTCCAAACAGAGAAACCGAATTTTGTTAGACATGATAATATAATTATGAGTCGCTATGAGCTACCATTTTCCTTCTAAGGATACGCATTAAACAGTGCAAGACTTATTTTGAATAAGGTTCCATGAAAATCTGTTTGACAGACTTCATATTAGATATGAACAGGAAAGAAACCGGGTTTTCTCATTCCTGAAGATTTGGGTATGTTAGGCATACGTTTGGATGATACCAAACTAGAACCCAAATCGGATAAGTGCCTAAATTGTAGGTTATCCTAGGGTAACCAAAGTATAGTACTTATACAACTCACAATAGAACAATGTAATTGTTGCTCGCCATGCAGTTTTCCTCAGAGGAATACCTATATGCAGTGGTAAGTGGGAGGAAAGTAAAACTCGATGAAAATCGGAGTAATACTGTTCCAGGCACCGATTCCTTAACGGAACACAAACAGTTCATCAAGGATGAAACTGTACCACAATCTTCGAATACACAAGAACAGCGCAAGTCGGACATAGTCAAAAAAACAACCTGGGAGGTATGGGTTTCAGATCTCACCTCATAAAGATGTCAATCTTATTGAGGAACACAAACTGACTACGTATGAGGAAGTGATACCAGGTATCGACTCTCTATTTTGGCAAAGTGCCATGATGTCCGAAATGGATTCCATGTATACCAACCAAGTTTGGACAGTGGTTATTGTACCGGAAGGCATTGTGCATATTGGTACTATATAAGTCTTCAAGAAAGACATACATGGATGGCAACATACCAACGTACAAAGCTAGGCTTGTAGCGAAAAGGTATCGTCATCAACATTGTTTCAATTACGACGAAACCTTTTACTTGTTGCCATGGTTAAATCCATTTGGATAATGCTTGCTAATGCTGCATGTTTCATTTTTGAAATATGGCAGCTGAACGTCAAAATCGCTTTCCTTAAACGGAAATCTTTTGGCGGATGTTTACAACATCCTGACGGTTTTTTCGTACCAAAACAAGCAAACAAGGTTTGCAAGTTAAATCGATCCATTTATGGATTGAAGCAAGCATTGCGTTCTTGGAACTATCGTTTTGATGTAATCATAATGGTATATGATTTAATTCAAAATGAAAATGATAATTTTGTATATAAGGAGGTTAGTGGGAGCGTACTGACAGTGATTGTCCTAAATAATGATGATATATCATTTCTTGGAAATGATATTCCCATAATACAATCGGTGAAAGCTTGGCTTTCATGAAAATTCTCCCCAGACTTCTTGGGAGAAACAACCTTTATTCTAGGAATAAGGATCTACTGGGATAGATCTAAAAGTTGTTGACACTCTCCGAGAACTCGTACATTCAAAGATATGTACACGACATGGTGTCTCATATGCTTTGAGCATATGGAGTCACAATCAGGCCAATCCATTGTGATAGTCACTGGATTGATGTTAAGAACATCATTAAGTATCTTAGATGAACTAAGGATGCTTTCTTAAGCTATGGAGAAGGAGAACTTGAAGTGACTAGGTTCATTGCTGCAAGTTTTCAAACCGACAATAACGACTATAAGTCGTAATAAAGGTACTATATAGTTTGAATAACAGATCAGTGAGCTGGAAATCTTCCAAGCAAGATATTGTTGCCGCATAAACAACAAAAGCGGAATATTGCTGCAGCTAAGGCAGCAATAAAAGCCATTTGGATCTATAATAATCCTAATTGGATTAGGAGTAGTTCTGTTAGCAGCTGAGCTAGGCTACAGCACAGGCTAAAGAATTAATGGTCTCATCAACGATCCAAGTATATACTTCAACTATTCATTTGATTCATTCGGATCATACATCGTGGTGATGTGATGATCGAATAAATCACATCAGATGATAACTTTGCAAATCCGCTGACGAAAGCAGTTTCTCAGCAGAAGTTTGAGCGAATCGTACATAGTTCAAGTGTAGGACACTTGAGTGATTGGCTATAGGCCAAGTGGGAGAGTGTTGGACAATTATGACCCATAGCATCACTATTTGTACAGAACATGGTGTTGTTGTACAAATTAACTATATGTGACAAAAGAAATTGCTCTTTTATCATTTGTGAAAATACATAAATGATAAAAGTCCTTATGATTAGTTCCGGATTGATAAGATATGAGACAGTATCAATCCATGAAGGTTTAGTCCTTAAAACATCCCTAGTCGTAGTATTATCGAGATTAGACATCGATAATGCGGAATAGACTAGTATTGCACTTGTGCGCGTTGTGGGAGAATAACGGCATAGATCTTATATATTTGGGTATTGGATACTCATGCAAGTGTAATAGGAGGTTGTGTTTACCGATGGTACGGAAACAGCTTTGCTCTGGATAGACCCCTCAGAATTCCATTGGTAGTATGACTATGTGTCTATGGAAGTCCGAATCAGGGTAGGTGTATTTGGTCTTAACCTGAGACTTACATCGCTAATACTTACGACAATCAATATACTTTGTTTTTGGTCGTCCAGGGCTTTAACAGGTTCTGTGTACGCCTCTTCTGGGTATATTGAGAATCGTAGTGTATTGGGTGTGATGTCAAGATGGAAGTATCACTTCAGTCATATGGAGATGATGGTCACGTAGGATACGGAACTGGCACTCTTATATGCTGCAGCTATCAGGATAATATGATTGGGTCATGCTTATCCGATTATAGAGACTAGTTACCAGAGATTCAATATGTGCTTCGTACGGGGCAGACACAATTCCAGCCCCAGGCCTAGCACGTGACATCCGATACTGGATCGCAATACGCAATACTATGTATACTACGCCTGATTTAGATTACATATTTCTTTAATAATATTTCTGGAGAATTGGGTAGGCACAGTGCTTTGCTAGAAGCCAACCATGTCTTGTAAATCGGTAAAAACATAGTACTAGGTACGTACGTGTTCGGATAGTCTGACGACCGGATTTTACTGCCAACATATCCAAGGATTTCATGGGTCGCTTCCCAAAGATTCATCGTTGACGTATGACTCGGACATAATTAATCTGGGATTAATTATAAGAGAGAGAAAATTAATCTAGGATTAATTACGGAGATATTTTGTCTGGGATAAAATATTATTTAAAGAGAGAGAACGATTAATTTGGAATTAATCGATAAAATAATATATTCGATATATTAATCGAAATTAGATTTCGGCGCGGAATTAAAATTAGATTTTAATTCGGATGAACGAGTTAATTTAGAATTAATTCACGAGCGACATGAATAGTAATTTTGCTAGGCATAATTATTTAATTAAATTTGATTTAATTACGTCGCAACGGAAAATTCGTTAATTCGGAATTAGCGAATCCGAGCCCAGGAGTGTTTAAGGGACCACTCGCATTTTGAATCAAGTGGGGCCCACAAGTCACATCACGCGTCACATCATTAGTCATTCTGTGATGGAAGTCACATCAACTTTGAGTGATGTGATGCATGTCACTTTTGTAATTAATGGGAGTTGTTGAAAGGCTTAAATGCCTTGTACCATTTTTGAAAGTGGTAAGTTGTATTAGATTTTTGAAATCCAAAAACACAACTTCATCTTCCTTCCTCTTTCTCTCTCTCCCTCACACGGCTTGGAAGTCATTTTCTCTCTATTTTTCTTCAAATGTCGAGAGCCACAAGGAGAAGTAAAAGGGGAATTTTGTTGCAATTTTCTCCATTGCTAGCACATTAAAGGGTAATTCGAATGTGCTAGGGAAACCCATCTATGAGCATGGAATCATCATTCATAAAGCTTGGAGCTTGAAGAACACAAGGAGGACAACCAAGGAGCTTGGCCGAGAGTCTCAAGGGAAAAGCTTGGAGCAGAAATTTTTGTTGTCTTCGCATCGCAAAAGCCGATCAAAGTGAGTATTTCCACAACTTTACTTTGATGTATTCACACGTTTATATGCTTAATATATCTTGGTTTAACCTAGAAAACCCAACAGTAGTATGGTGTAGATTCGAGAAAATAAGTCTATTATAGTACGGAAAATAATAAAGAGGAGGTATCTCAGTATGAAATCGAGTATAAAAGACAACTTGGTGAAAAAGAATAGTAAAGAAAGATCAAGAGATGAGATCCTCAGGTGTGGTTCAAGGAAGAAACAAAGTGAAGCTGTCAAGAAAGTTAAAGACAGAGGCATATGCCAAGAAAGTTCTTAGCAGATAATAGAATGAAGTAGAAGATGAAAGAATACCAGAGAAGTCAGAGGAGTGAGACTGTTTAGAATACAATGATGATAGGAAAAGATTATTTAATAAGTAAAGGTAACGGTAAGTGATAACAAAGAAATTTTGGTTAAAGTAATCATATAAGGTACCCAGCCCCAAACTTAGTGACCAAACCACTACGGGTTTGGGACGACCTAAGCCACAGGTATGGGTGGTTTGGTGAGAAGCTAAGATTTTCATAGAAAATGAATCCTCAAACAAAGGAATATTGGCAAGAATGTGAGTAACGACCTCTGAAAGCAAAGTATGAAAGAATATGAGCTTTAACCATAACCAAATCTAAAGGAACCGCTAGAAAATATTAGTAAGTTAAAAAAAAAACCCCAAGTCCCTTAGGGAAGCATAAATTTTTGGAACTTAGAGAGAGAAGCTTATAACTATTGAAGGTCACAAGTGGAGTATAGAAAGTTGATAGCTAAGTGATGAAAAAGAATATTAAGATCAAGTTGGACATGTGGGATAGAGAAATATCGAGTACAGATATGAAGATATTAGAATCTTCGGTGAGAGTCAAGATACCAGTTACTAAGAATCTGATCAAGTTAAGAAATTGTGGAGCATAAGTAAAGGTCTAGAAGAAAGAGATATTTTTTCCAGATAAGATATATTGAGTACAACAAAAGGATCAGAAAGAAATAGTAGAGGATACTCAGTATAAGACTTATGAAATGAGAAATTAGAAGAGGGAAAATCAAATAGCTAGTAAAGGTTGGAGATAAGGAGATAAGTATAATAGAATCTCTAGATATTCGTGAAACTATGAAAACCACGAGTTAGACACCGAAAAGGATTCGAGGATGAATCCTATATAAGGGGGGAGAATTTGTAATGACCGGTAGTTTAGTTACTATTACGTTGTAGTACTGTGGTGCTGTTGGATGAAGATAATTTAAAATAAATTATGTTGACTCAAATATACTCATGAGATGACTTTGGGGAAAATGGGTAAATTTCTTGAAATCCCGGGACGAGACTGTACCTTGTTTCCTTTGGACCGTCCATGGTATTTGGGGCGTACCATTTTCATACGATCTGCGATTTTAATGAATTTTATATCATCGGAAATCTGAGATCGAGACTTACAACTTCTGCGTTGAACATTTTCCCAAATTCGGACCCGAAACTAGTCAAAATGCGAATCAAAATTCGGATGAATAGTGATTTTGGGATAAAAAAACTAGAATTTTCTACACTTTTCCCAAAATTTTCAAATATCAAACACCTCCCTCCCCCATCCACTATATAAAGGACATACTATTCCCAAAACCCAAAATTTTTGGGAATCAAAAAGAAAGAAAATAACTTGAAGAAGAAGAGGGGGAAAGAAGAAGAGAAGAAGAAGAAAAGAAGATGAAGAAAGAAAAGATGAAGAATGATAAAGAAGTAAGAAACAAAATATGAAGGAGCTTGGCAACCATGGAGATTTGAGAAATCAAGAGGAAGAGGTGAGAAACTCAAAACCCAAATTTTGCTTAAATAATAAAGTTTGATGATTTGATTGCTTGTGTTATGATGTGAACATGGACATGATGATGATTGTATGATTTCTTTGTTTTGAAACAATAGAAATGTTGATAAACCTCATTTTTTTATGTTTGGGTAAGATTTGATAAAGTGTGTAATATGGATTAGAAATTGAATTATTGATAAAATAAAGGATTGATGTATGTTAAATGAAGTGTAAGATGATTTATTGTATATTGGTTTGTAGTATGGAAGCATTGATATGGAGTGGATTTGGATGAATTGAGCTTTGGATGAAATTGGAAGAAGAAAACAGAACCCTGGAATCCCAGTACGTGTCGCGACGCAAGAAGAAAATGATGACTGGAATTTATGTGTTGCGCGTCGCGACACGCAGTCCTTCTTGCATCGCGACGTGAGACAGAATTTTCCCAAAATCAGTTTTAAACCCCTAGTTACACCCTAGCACGTTAGAGACCACCCTTAGGGTCTCGTATCAGTTTGAATACATATCTTATATTAAATTATGATCATCATAAACCTCATGTATATGGATTTATGGAAATATCTTTAAGCATTGTAAAATATTGAGGACTATTCTACTACGTTGATGTTTATTAAGTTCCCGATCATAGGTTATCCATAGGAACCACATTTTTCTTCGACCAAAGATCCAGAACCAGCTAGATTCAAACACAGTGAGTGGACCTCTTTTCTTTAACTGGTTTTATTTATTACGTTTTAAGTTTTGATATCATACTTATTTTTATGCCTTAGGGCGTTAGATTTCTTTTATCACTGTTATTACATGAAATTTATGCTTTATGTTAAGTTTTAGTTACGTTTTAGACTAGAAAAGTTTTAAAGAATGAGTTTTTATATTTTTCGGGGCATGAGGGAAAAACTCACCCCAGTATGTAACTTGAGATACGGTTGGAATTGACGGATACATAAGACATGTGTACATGTAGAGGACTAGGGGGATGGCGATACGTAATGCCCCTAGATCCTAGTTTCAGAGCCAGGATGACAGCATAGGTTAGTGTACCTGGACTCTAGTTCAGAGCTTTGGGTGGTAGTATAGATCTGCACCCCCAGTTCTAGTTTGTGGCTTGGGGGACGGTGATACGTAACGCCCCAAGACCACCAGTTTCAGAGACAGTAGTGGCATGCTTTGGGAGATGACGATACGTAACGCCCCAAAGTCATGGATTTGCACTGCTGGCTACAGTTAGGCGTATGAGGGGACGGCGATACGTAACGCCCTCATACGTCAAGTTTTCAGACAGAGACATAGATTACATATGCAGTTTTCAGATTCTCATATACAGTTTTTAGTTTTCAGATACAGTTTTTAGAAATAGCTTTTAGAAAAAAATGTTTTCAGAAACAGCAGTTTTATAAGAGATTCAGAATTTTAGAGGAGAAACCAGTTTCTTATAAAACTTTTTAATGAGTTTTCAGCTTAGAACCAAATGTCTTTATAATAGTTTTTGTTTTTAAGTCCACTCACTTAGATTGTATAGCGATCTAACCTCCACTTCAGTTTTCATATTTTGCAAGTTTATCGGAGGACGAGCTCGGGATGACGGATACTGATGCAGTCACTAGGTATGGAGTCCATCAGTACAAGTCAGAGTTTGAGTAAAGGTCCAGTCTCAGTCAAGTACGAATCATAGTCAAATATGAGTCTTGTATCAGTTCTGATGTGTGAAGTCATTGTAAAATCAATTGTTAATAAGTATAATAATTAATATTGAGTTTGTCTTCAATGTTTTCGGGTTAGGCTACGGTCTCATACAATGTATAGTCAAATCAAGATAAGTATATTAGTATCAGTTATTGGTAGTTAGTCAGAGGCTGATGGGGTTAGTACTATTATCCCCTACCGATAACATCTCTCAGATCGGGGATGTTACATACATATATAAATGTCAAATCTCCTTAGTTAAAATCTCGTCGAAGTATTAATTAGTGATATTTAAATAATACTTAGAACTCAAATCTACAATGCACCTCGGGCCTATGGATTTAACAGATCGCTAATCCAATATTGAATACATATGCTTTGTACACATAAATAACTGATCCTTTATTGATACATACATGATATCCTGAGAATCAGTCCATACCCAATGAACAGACGAAGGTCTGACCTAAAAAGGTCGGTGACGTGACTGTCATCAAAATGTGGAGGATAACTCATATATCCACAGTGGTATCTCAAGTCAAAGAATCATTATGCTACCCAACCCAAAAATATTCTTTTTGATGTTAGTGTACCATCTATTAAGAATCTTCGGTGAGTCGTTTAATGTTTATCTAATATAAATACCTACATGTCTATACGGGTCTCCGAGACTCATGGTTCATTGAGCAATAACCATTGAAATCCTAGATTCTATTATAAAATACGTACCAGAATCTGCGGGTTTACTTTCTAACCAAGTAATGTAAACCTTGACTAGAAATAGTTTAAAAATGATACTATTATTGGAGTTGCTGCTTGAAATGCCAATCCGAATAATGTATCGTTCATTATAATTTATTTTTTATTTATAAAATAACTACATTTTCATTCCAAACCTTATTAATGGTAATGTCATTATGCATATTAGACCGATATATATAATTATGCTGAAAATGACATCGACCTTAAAATATTCATGTAGTAATACTAGACACTGGGATGTCCGATAATGGGATAGTATTACTATTATAATCTATTCTTAAAGTAAATATTCATTTTCGTTGGTTTTGGAATACGGTCTAATTCCTATAACCTAGAAGACTAGCACAAGTCGTATATTGGAATTGGAGTTCCAATGGTTTAACCCGATGTACCATGAGCTTTGGAAGCTCGTATAGACATGTGGGTATTCGTTGTAGCAAATACTGAATGACTCGGATGTGATTCCCAATAGTTGGAAGTACATACCACCGTCAATATGAATCTCCTCGAGTTGAGTAGCATATGTGATCCTTTGACTATAAGATAACATTGATTTTGTGTGTAATCCTCCACATTTTGAGAGACCGTTCATGCTCTGACCTCTAGATATTTGTTGGGTGTGGACCGATGCACTCATTAATCAAGTGCATATCAAGATAAGATCATTCGGACCGTATGTGTAGCATAAGGGGTATAGGTATCCATGTGAGTAAGTCAAAGACTTTGGCCAAAGTCGATCACCTAGGACGGATCGCATATATCAGAATTGGTTTCTTATTAGTTATAAAGAATCGTGGACATATTGACATGAGATGTGCGCCTCAGAAACTTGACGGTGAAATCTATATTTCCTAAGCACAACTCGGATTGCCTATGATAGATGGATTGTTAAACATATGTTATGACCTTGACTTGTATAGTTCAGAAAGGTCGTTCTTGTTCTTCGTGAATTCGGAGGTGGCCGAATTGCGTACATATAAGCTAGGTTTATATGACAAATGTGTCTAGACTTAAGGAGTCCCACAATATCAAGTGTACTCGTTGAGCACTTGGGTAGCCAATGATTTTTTTATAATAAATAATATTTGATATTATAATTTTCAACTAAGATAATTAAGTGTTATTAGATAACATTGATTATTTACTTTGACCCAATTGGATTAATTAGATTAATCCAAAATACACAAGGACTTTGTCATAATTTCATAAATATCTCTACCATTTGAGGATATTTTGGTAATTATAAATATGTAATAATAGGTGTATTTGGTTTGATTTAGTTGGATTAAATCAAAATGATAGACATGTAAGTAATCCATTAATTAAACTTTGTCTTGATTTAATTGGATTAAATCAAAGTGGTAGACAAAGTTGATTAGTCACACCTAATTATACATATTTGGACAAATTTGATTAAGCCCACATAAAAGTTGATTAGAACTTTTATTAATTAAAAATTATTTAAGTTTTGCTATAAATAGCAAGCTTGAGCAATGTTTTAATCAAACTTGAGAAAGCTAAAAACAAGTAAGAGTTATAGAAATTATCCTAAGTAAAATAAGTGTTTAGATAAGCTTTGGAAGATCTCTAGAACATTTCAACAAGGAGAAATCAAGATTGGATCTTGGAGTGAAGCTTGTTAACATTGGAATCAACATTGGATCTTGGAGTCAAACTTTCTAACTTTGTAAGTTCTCTACAACTTTTCAGCAATGAGAAGTAGATTGGATATTTATATAAAGCTTGCTAGGTAAGTTTTATCTTTTTAAAAGTTATTTTTCATTAGTGAGACATTTAGTGTTGAATTATGTATTAGATACATAATAACTTAGCTTGATGTTAAAATTAGGCTAATTAATTATGTACGGATACTTTGGAAGTATAAACACAATTTACTTGTGATTGGGTCAAAATATTTATGTTGGACATAAATTTAAATTTAGAGTTTGGAACTCTAGATGAAAGCTTGGAGCTATGACAACCATTCTAGAATCATTTGACCACCTTTAAGTGATCTAGAATTGTTCATGAGTTATTCCATTGTGGGATTCTAATTTGGTTTGTGTTTTGGATTCAAAATTTACGCAAGTGCGTATTTAGAATAAATTTATGTTTTGTAAAAATATTTGTTATTTTGAAAAATATGATTTTTGTTCTATAATATATGTTGATATTGGTTTTGATTTAATTTTGGGTGTTTAAAAGTGTTTAGGGAAGGTTGGAAGGATTTAGGGTTAAAAACCATATTTCCTTCAACTCAATATTTCCATAGAGCTGAAGGAAAACATTGCATTTGAAAACAAATGAAATAAAAAATTGAGTTTTTGTGTTGGGCGCTACAGTGCGCGCGCACTGTAGACATGCGTAAAATTTTGTTTCTATCTGTTTTTAAGTTTCCAGACTCCGATTTAGCTCCGATGTTTTCCTATACACTCGTAATGGAATATAGTATTCTATTGAATTATTTTAAATTACACCCTTACTTGATATCCACAGGTTAGACCCACTTCCACTGCGTGGGGTACCAATCCGATCTTATGGGTCATACATCCGTCCCAACAATTATTATGATACAACTCAATGATAATTGTCATACTCTTGCAACTATATCATAACTAATCATTCTAAGGTCTGTTACGTCTTTACCATAGAGAATAAGAATATATTAATGAAGTTTTTTATTTTATTCATAATAAAATATTTACATAAGTATTTACATGGAAATACTGTTGAGTTTCAATCAAGTCCCAAGAATCATCAATAATGCATAAAACGAGTTGAATACAACCAAGGAGTAAGGCGGAATACATACTCACATTGATGGGTTTGATGCTAGGAAGAACAAGATGCGTTTTCTGCCTCCCTCCAAGCCCGGCAGTGGCTTCCTCATGCAGTGGACTGCTCGATTTTGCTCCTTCTTGTCTCTCCAAGATTCGGCCATGGATGGACTCCATGGAAGCTCCAAGCTTCAAGCTTTTCCATGCTCATAAATTCATTCCATATCACCATAATATACCCATGTGTGTGCTAGCACTACTCTTCTTAATTTGCTTCTCAAAATTTCGGTCAAACCAGAAAATTTTGTGAAGAAATCGGCTTGAAGCCGTGAGAGGGAGAAGAGAGAAAGATGAAGGGTTTTTGGCTCCAAAAGCCTAAAACCGTGAATCACACCAACAAGAGAGAGAAAGTGATGCTTTTTATATATCATTTTATTTTTCTTTATTTACCAAGTAATATAAAATAAAAGGATATACAAAACTTTAATTAAAAAGTCAAAAAGCAAAAAGCAAAAGCTTTCAACTTTTCACCCATCACTTCTACTTTTTACATCAAGTCACTTCACTTTAATAAAGTGACAACATATCATATCACATCACTCAAAGTGACAAGTGATTTGACAATTGACGCGACTAGTGATTTGACGCTTGATGTGACTTGCGTGTCGCGTTCGAATTCGAAATGCGAATGCGCTCGCAATCAATCTCGGGCTCGGGTTCGCTAATTCCAAATTAACGAATTTTTAGTCACGTCGTAATTAAATGATTACGCCTAGCGAAATCACTATTCACGTCGCTAACGAATTAATTCTAAATTAATTCGTTCGCCGCGAATTAAAATCCAATTTTAATTCTGCGTCGAAATCCAATTTCTATAATATATCAAATATATTATTTTATCGATTAATTCCAAATTAATCGTTCTCTCTCTTTAATTAATATTTTATCCCAGATAAAATATCTCCGCAATTAATCCTAGATTAATTTTCTCTCTTCTAATTAATCCCAGATTAATTAAAGTGCGAGTTATACATCATCGGTGAATCTTCAGGAAGCGACCCATGAGATCTCCGGATATGTTGGCAGTAAATACGGTCGTCGGACTATCCGAACACGTAAGTATCGCGTACTACGTTTATACCGATTTACAAGACAAGGTTGGCTTCTAGCAAAGCGCCATGCCTACCCAATTCTCCAGAAATATTCTTACAGGAATATATAGATCTGTATCAAGCGTAGTATACCATAGTATTGTGGATATCGGCCCAGTATCGGATAGTCACGTGCTAGGGCTGGGGCTGGATAAGTGTCTGCCCCGTCCGAAGCACATGTCGGATGTTTGGTAACTAGTCTCTATAATCGGATATTCATGACCTGGTCACAATATCCTGATTGGTTGCGCAACACTTAAGAGCACTAATACCATATCCTGCGTGACATCATCTCCAATATGACTGAAGTGATACTTCCGTCTTGACATCACACCCAATACACTACGACTCTCTGATAAACCCAGAAGTGGTGTACGCAGAACCGGTTAAAGAAAGCCCTGTACCACCAAGACCACAGTCTATATCGATTATCGTAAGTATTAGCGATGCAAGTCTCAGGTTAAGACTATACACACCTACCTTGATTTCGGCCTCCCATAGACACATAGTCATAATACCAATGGGATTCCGAGGGGTCTATCCAGAGCGAAGCTGTTTCCCGTACCATCGGTGAAACACGACCTCCTATCGCACTTGCATAAGTATCCAATACTTATATATATGAGAACTATGCCGTTGTGCCCTCACAACGCGCACAAGTGCAATACTAGCCTATTCCGCATTATCGATGTCCTGTCTCGATAATACTCCGGCTAGGGATATTTAATGATTAATCCTTCGGGGATTGATACTGTCTCATATCATTCTCAATCCAGGAACTAATCATATGGACCTCTCTTCATTTATTCTTTATGGTGATCTAATCACAAATGATGAGAGTGCAATTTCCTTGTCACATAGTTAATTTGTACAACAACACCGTGATCTGTACAAATAGTGACGCTATGGGTCATTTTGTCCAACAATCTCCCACTTGGCACATAGCCAGTCACTCGAGTGTCTAACACCCGAACTATGTACGGTTCGCTCAAATTGCTGAGGAAAGGTTTTCGTCAGCGGATTTGCGTAATTATCTTCTGACGCGATTTATACGATCATCACATCGCCACGATGTATGATCCGAACGAATCAGATGATATAGAAGTATATATCTGGATCGTCGATGAGACCTTTAATTCCTTAGCCTGTGCTGACGCCTAGCTCAGCTTAAAGAACTATATCTAATTTAATTAGATTTATTATCGATCCAAATGGCTTCTATTGCTGCCTCAGCTGCAGCAATAATCCGCATTTGTTGTTTATTCGGCAACAGTTATCTTGCTCGGAAGATTTCCAGCTCACTGTCCCAGTGTTCAAACTTTATAGTACCGCAGTATTTACCGGTTTGGAAACTTGCAACAGTGATCATAGTCACTTCAAGTTCTCCTCTCTCCATAATTAAGACAACATCTTTAGTTCTCTCAGATACTAACAGATGTTCTTAATCTTCAATCCAGTGACTATCACTTGGATTGACCCGATTGTGACTCCATATGCTCGAAGCGTATGAGACACCAATACAAGTACATTTTAAATGTACAATTTCCAGAGAGTGTTAACAACTCCAAATCTATCCCTGTAGATCTTTATTCCTTGAATAAAGGTTGTTACTCCCCAGAATTCTACGGAGAATTTCTATGAAAGCCAAGCTTTCACCATTGCTTTATGGAAATTCATTGTCAGTGCCCTCCCACTAACCTCCTTATATATACACAAGAATTATTTCGTTTTGAGTCAAATCATAAACCATTATGATTATTTCAAAACGTCAGTTCCAAGAACCTTATGCTCGTTTCAATCCAAACATGGATCGAATAACCCGCAAACCTTGTTTGTCGGTATACAAAATCGTCAGGATGTTGTAAGCATCCTCCAAAAGGTTTCCTTTTCAGGAAAGCGATATAACTGACACATTTCATAAATGAAATACGCAGTTATCAACAAGCATCTTCAAAATGGATTTACCATGGCAACAGGTAAAAGGTTGAACCGTTATTAACACAATGTTGATAACGATACCTTTCCGTCAAAAGCCCGGCTTTGTACGTTGGTATGTTGCCTTCCATGTATGTCTTCCCTGAAGACGTTTAATGTACCATAGGCACAATGTCTTGTGGTACAACAACAATAGTATCCAAAATAGTTGTTAAACATGGAATCCATTCCGGACTCATGGCACTTTGCCATAATAGGGAGTCGATACCTGTATCACTTCCTCAAAACGTAGTCGGTTGGTATACCTTCATAAGATTGACATCTTTATGAGGTTAGATCAGAAACCCATACCCTAGGTCTTTTTCTGACTCTATCCGATCTACTCAGTTCTTGTGTATCCGAAGATTAATGGTACAGACAGATTCATCATTGATGAACTATTTATGTTCCATTACGGACCTTGTGCCTTGAACAGTAATTACTCCGATTTTCATCGAGTATCACTGTCCTCCCACTGACCACTGCATATCGGTATTCCTCTCAGGAAAAACCGCATTGTGAGCAACAATCACATTGTTCTCATGTGAGTATAAGTATTATACTTAAGGTTTCCCTTAGGATAACCTATATTGGCATTATCCAATTTTTGGGTCCTTAGTTTGGTATCATCCAAACGTTATGCCTGGCATACCCAAAGTATCAGGAATGAGAAACCTCGTTTCTTCCCTGTTCATATCCTATATGACATCTGTCAAACAGATTTATATGGAACCTTATTCTAAATAAGTTATTGCACTGTTTATCTGTATCCATTGAAGGAAATGGTAGCTCAGAGCGACTCATGATTAGCCTTATCATGTCTAACATGATTCGGTTAATCCGTTCGGACACACCGTCACTTTGACGTGTTACGGGAGGAGTCCTCATTTGAAAGAATATTATACTCTTTCAAGTATATAAGAAACTTATTGCTTAAGTATTTTCCATTACGGTCTTACCGTGACGGTATAATACTATAGCCGATCTGTTTGTCTATTTCGTGTCGAAACTCTAAAAGTTTCCGATTTGTGTTCTTCAAAAGAAACACATATCCATAACGTGATGCCACATCCATTAAGGTCACGAAATATTCATGTTCACATCTAGCCTAGCTAGATATAGCCCACTAACTTCACCATGAATAGGGCTAACATATCGGTGGCCCTTTTACTATTACTAAGTAAATAGTATTTTAGGTACTTTACCTAATAAACTAGATTCGCAGACCTTATTTGAATAGTCAAATCAGTCCTAGTATCCACTCTTCAAAAGTGTGGATATACGAGTCTTGTATAATTGTGTCCCAGACAACAATGCCACAAATAAGTCTCTATTGATCAAATCAATTTGAGCTATTTATTTGTCATTTTATATGTTTGAGATTTTAATTATATTCAAAATATAAATTCTGTTATTCACATCTAATGTGTTTTATCTCAGTATCATCTTTATATAATGAAACTGAGTGTTCTAGAATATAAAGGTTTATCCACAATGGATTAAACACTGATATAGAGATAATGTCTCTAGTCAAACTAGTTACATTATAACAGTTCCTAATTCAAGTACATACGGAAGGGTAGTTCCTAAACTTAGGTATCTACGGTCGAAACAGCGACATTCGTCCCGTTTCCGATTCGCAGAGAAATCTCGGATTGAAGTCAGTATCCAGCTCATAGCGGATTCTGAACATCAATACATATATTTTATGTACCACACTAAGTATTTAAAATCCAATTTCAATACTAGTAGTGAACATAACTTTGACAAAATTTTAATTAAAGTGAGAGCCTCGCCCTTTCTTTAATTCCTTCGTGTCTTCCATATCCAAATGGTAGTCACTTTGGGATATGCCAATTATCCTTTCAATATTTCACAAACTTTGGCCAAGCCTTGGGTTTCGGAATATCGAAACGATGTGCACCTCGTGCTACATGCCCAATTGCAAATTTTGACTTTATCTCCTCTAGAATAGTCAATTAATTCTCCAAGAATTATAAATTGCAATTTTAATACTTCTTAAATCTAAAATTAGATTTATGACAAGTATATTAAATTAAGCATTAAAGTCATCATCACATAAATCTTCCAAAGATTTTATGCTCTACTTATTTTGCTTAATTTTGGGCGTGAGGTATAATAAGTTATTTTATCAAATAAAGTAACCTATTATTTATTCCCAATTTGAAAATTAAATCATTTAAAATATTTTAATCCAGATTATATTTTAAATATCCAACTTTTCAATTTTATCTTGATTACAATAGTCCAACTATTTAATCAACGATTAGTGGTACTATATATATTATAATGATTATAATAGTCCAACTATATAATCCAAATTAATTAACCTCAATTACATTGATTACTATAATCCAATTATAAAATCAACTGTAAACTGAAATTAATTAATTCAAATATATTGATTAATATAATCCAATTATATATAATCAAGTATAATACAGTCCAACTGTTTATTAAAACAACAATTTAAATATTAGTCCAACTAACATTTAATATAACGACGAAATAATTTAAATGAGCGCGTATGGCGAGTAATTGAACGAATATGCAAATTCAATTCTTGCCTCCCACTATTTTTCGTCGAGCCTCTAACCCTCTGTCGAGTACTCGGGAAACCGTGTTTCCTAGTGGGCTAGGATCCCGTTAAATACACACACAATCTTGACTTTGGCCAACAAATTGTATGATAATTAACTAGGTAGATCTCGAAGATCAATTGGATCTCATCCAACTCCTAGATCCAGTAGGTGGACATCCAAGTCCCAAACATATATCTTATATATGCCTATACATCGAATGTATACCCTAACCTTTTTCCTCTGAATCAACTAGGCCTTGGCTTTGGCACAACAAACCTAGTGATCCCAGTCAAGTGCGGACCCATTGACATGGAAGCTTCGTAATCAATGTCGTTGGACAAGAAGTTGTCTTGACTTTGGCCAACAAACCACAACTTGGACAAGACACCAATATGGAACAAAGCCTCGTGATTCAAACACATCTTCGACGGACAAGGGCTTGACTTTGGCCAACAACCCATGCCAATCTAGGATCTTGAGCAAGAATCACTCAATGGAAGGAAAAGACGCATGATATTTGATGAGGGCTTTTCGTGTGTAAATTGGCTACCAATTTTAATTATCTTTGTTAAGGTCTCATCATCATACACCCTTAAACATGCATTCTAAACACATAATAAAGCGCATATGATAAAATAATAATGATATGCGGATGGATATTTACACATTGATCCTTGATCAAATCTCTCACTTTCTCTCTCTCCTCGCGCTAGCACAAATATTTCTTCTACCCCCGTTACACTACACTTCTAAAGAAACCTCATTTACATGGAGGGGAATAGGTGAGAAGAGAATACAAAGAAATAGGAGATAAGGCTGGACACGCAGGTCCAATTTAATAAATCAAATTTATTACAACAATTTCTAAAAATCGCCCCACCCGGCTAATATCCATCCGATATACATTATTCAAACATCACAACCATGTATTCATACAAGCATGTTATCAATCAATCTAATCCAATTAATTAATCTTGATAATTAGTGATCATCCAATGTTCAAACAAAGATTTGATTTTGTTCGAGTCAAACTCGTATTGCGAACACTTACTCAAAGTACGATTTCTACTAATTAAATTAAATTACATGATTAAATCCAATTTAATACGTATTTAATTCTAATTCATTATTTAATTCCAAATTAAATATTACACTTTATAAAATAAACCTTTACGACTTAAATTCCAAATTAATCGTTACGGGTCTCAAAGCCCGATTAATATCCAATATTAATTTAATTAAAGTCCAATGGGCTTTTAATTAATTTCTTGAGGCGTGGACTTTTGGTCAACTCGGGTCAAACCCGCAACCAAAGTCCAATCCGGGAGTTACCCCATAAGCCCATAAATTAATTTAGGCCCAATTAAACGTTAAAGGTTCATTAGTCGCATTTGGGCCTTTTGGAAGCGGTTTTGGGCCTAATTGGATCCAACCAATTTTGGCCTAAACCAACTTTGTACAACAAAGTCCAATAAACCCAATAACAACTTTGAAAGCCCAAATCCAATTTTAAGCCCAATAATTTAATTCCAAAAATTCCAAATTTTCCAATTAAATTACCTAAAGTGTATAGCATTATTAATTGCCCAAATCAAAGTTTCCAAAACATCAAATTTGTCCAATTAATCATGCTTAACATCAATAATCATGTCCAACATAATTAATCAAAATCAAACCCAATTTCATGCTTCAAGTGTCTCGGCCAAAGAGGGAAATTATGCCCAAATCAAATTCAATCCAATTGAACCCAATCAAACATAAATTCAACATCCCTAAATGATTTCCAAGTCATCCAATGAACCAAAAATCAAAAATCCAAGACATTAGGGAACTTGCCAAATTCGGCCATCCAAGCAAATTGGGGAAAATTGTTCCAAACACTTTTTCATCAAATTGATCTAATCAATCATCAATTAAACAACATTTAAGCATTCTAAATCATCCAATTTCATTAAACATGCTCAAAATCAAGTTTACCCAAATTTGTAATGCCCAAAATTTGGGGAAAAATGGATCCAACCAAATTTCATGAAATTGATTATGCACAACATCAATTCAACCTCATTCAAGCATACTATACTAAACAATTTAATCATTTGATGCTCAAATTGAGTTTACCCAAATTAAAGTTTTGGCCAACATTAAGCAAATTGGGGAAAATCAATCCAATTAATTTTTCATCAAATTGATTACATATAACTCTTTTATTCATATACAAGCATTCTTAAACAACAATTTGTTAAAATCATGCTTAAATCAAAAAGCCCAAATTTGCTCAAGAACCCTAATTCGTTTTATGCAACCAATAGCTCAAGATACCATTGTTGAGTTTCAATCAAGTCCCAAGAATCATCAATCATGCATAAAACGAGTTGAATACAACCAAGATGGCGTTTGATTGCTAGGAAGAAACAAGATGCGTTTTCTGCCTCCCTCCAAGCTCGGCAGTGGCTTCATCATGCAGTGGACTGCTCGGTTTTGCTCCTTCTTGTCTCTCCAAGATTCGGCCATGGATGGACTCCATGGAAGCTCCAAGCTTCAAGCTTTTTCCATATCACCATAATTAACCCATGTGTGTGCTAGCACTACTCTTCTTAATTTGCTTCTCAAAATTTCGGTCAAACCAGAAAATTTTGTGAAGAAATCGGCTTGAAGCCGTGAGAGGGAGAAGAGAGAAAGATGAAGGGTTTTTGCTCCAAAAGCCTAAAACCGTGAATCACACCAACAGAAGAGAAAGTGATGCTTTTTATATATCATTTTATTTTTCTTTATTTACCAAGTAATATAAAATAAAAGGATATACAAAACTTTAATTAAAAAGTCAAAAAGCAAAAAGCAAGCTTTAACTTTTCACCCATCACTTCTACTTTTTACATCAAGTCACTTCACTTTAATAAGTGACAACATATCATATCACATCACTCAAAGTGACAAGTGATTTGACAATTGACGCGACTAGTGATTTGACGCTTGATGTGACTTGCGTGTCGCGTTCGAATTCGAAATGCGAATGCGCTCGCAATCAATCTCGGGCTCGGGTTCGCTAATTCCAAATTAACGATTTTCCGTCGCGTCGTAATTAAATGATTACGCCTAGCGAAATCACTATTCACGTCGCTAACGAATTAATTCTAAATTAATTCGTTCGCCCGAATTAAAATCTAATTTTAATTCCGCGTCGAAATCCAATTTCTAATAATATATCAAATATATTATTTTATCGATTAATTCCAAATTAATCGTTCTCTCTCTTTAATTAATATTTTATCCCAGATAAAATATCTCCGCAATTAATCCCAGATTAATTTTCTCTCTTCTAATTAATCCCAGATTAATTAAGTGCGAGTTATACATCATCGGTGAATCTTCAGGAAGCGACCCATGAGATCTCCGGATATGTTGGCAGTAAATACGGTCGTCGGACTATCCGAACACGTAAGTACCGCGTACTACGTTTATACCGATTTACAAGACAAGGTTGGCTTCTAGCAAAGCGCCATGCCTACCCAATTCTCCAGAAATATTCTTACAGGAATATATAGATCTGTATCAAGCGTAGTATACCGTAGTATTGTGTATATCGGCCCAGTATCGGATAGTCACGTGCTAGGGCTGGGGCTGGATAAGTGTCTGCCCCGTCCGAAGCACATGTCGGATGTCTGGTAACTAGTCTCTATAATCGGATATTCATGACCTGGTCACAATATCCTGATTGGTTGCGCAACACTTAAGAGCACTAATACCATATCCTGCGTGACATCATCTCCAATATGACTGAAGTGATACTTCCGTCTTGACATCACACCCAATACACTACGACTCTCTGATAAACCCAGAAGTGGTGTACGCAGAACCGGTTAAAGCCCTGTACCACCAAGACCAAAGTCTATCGATTATCGTAAGTATTAGCGATGCAAGTCTCAGGTTAAGACTATACACACCTACCTTGATTTCGGCCTCCCATAGACACATAGTCATAATACCAATGGGATTCCGAGGGGTCTATCCAGAGCGAAGCTGTTTCCCGTACCATCGGTGAAACACGACCTCCTATCGCACTTGCATAAGTATCCAATACTTATATATATGAGAACTATGCCGTTGTGCCCTCACAACGCGCACAAGTGCAATACTAGCCTATTCCGCATTATCGATGTCCTGTCTCGATAATACTCCGGCTAGGGATATTTAATGATTAATCCTTCGGGGATTGATACTGTCTCATATCATTCTCAATCCAGGAACTAATCATATGGACCTCTCTTCATTTATACATTTATGGTGATCTAATCACAAATGATGAGAGTGCAATTTCCTTGTCACATAGTTAATTTGTACAACAACACCGTGATCTGTACAAATAGTGACACTATGGGTCATTTTGTCCAACAATCTCCCACTTGGCACATAGCCAGTCACTCGAGTGTCTAAGACCCAAACTATGTACGGTTCGCGCTCAAATTGCTGAGGAAAGGTTTTCGTCAGCGGATTTGCGTAATTATCTCTGACGCGATTTATACGATCATCACATCGCCACGATGTATGATCCGAACGAATCAGATGATATAGAAGTATATATCTGGATCGTCGATGAGACCTTTAATTCCTTAGCCTGTGCTGACGCCTAGCTCAGCTGCTAAAAGAACTATATCTAATCTAATTTTATTATTCGATCCAAATGGCTTCTATTGCTGCCTCAGCTGCAGCAATAATCCGCATTTGTTGTTTATTCGGCAACAGTTATCTTGCTCGGAAGATTTCCAGCTCACTGTCCCAGTGTTCAAACTTTATAGTACCGCAGTATTTACCGGTTGGAAACTTGCAACAGTGATCCTAGTCACTTCAAGTTCTCCTACTCCATAATTTAAGACAAGCATCTTAGTTCTCTCAGATACTAACAGATGTTCTTAATCTTCAATCCAGTGACTATCACTTGGATTGACCCGATTGTGACTCCATATGCTCGAAGCGTATGAGACACCAATACAAGTACATTTTAAATGTACAATTTCCAGAGAGTGTTAACAACTCCAAATCTATCCCTGTAGATCTTTATTCCTTGAATAAAGGTTGTTACTCCCCAGAATTCTACGGAGAATTTCTATGAAAGCCAAGCTTTCACCAATTGCTTTATGGGAATTTCATTGTCAGTGCCCTCCCACTAACCTCCTTATATATACACAAGAATTATTTCGTTTTGAGTCAAATCATAAACCATTATGATTATTTCAAAACGTCAGTTCCAAGAACCTTATGCTCGTTTCAATCCAAACATGGATCGAATAACCCGCAAACCTTGTTTGTCGGTTATACAAAATCGTCAGGATGTTGTAAGCATCCTCCAAAAGGTTTCCTTTTCAGGAAAGCGATTTTGATCTATAACTGACACATTTCATAAATGAAATACGCAGTTATCAACAAGCATCTTCAAAATGGATTTACCATGGCAACAGGTAAAAGGTTGAACCGTTATTAACACAATGTTGATAACGATACCTTTCCGTCAAAAGCCCGGCTTTGTACGTTGGTATGTTGCCTTCCATGTATGTCTTCCCTGAAGACGTTTAATGTACCATAGGCACAATGCCTTGTGGTACAACAACTAGTATCCAAAATAGTTGTTAAACATGGAATCCATTCCGGACTCATGGCACTTTGCCATAATAGGGAGTCGATACCTTGTATCACTTCCTCAAAACGTAGTCGGTTGGTATACCTTCATAAGATTGACATCTTTATGAGGTTAGATCAGAAACCCATACCCTAGGTCTTTTTCTGACTCTATCCGATCTACTCAGTTCTTGTGTATTCGAAGATTAATGGTACAGATTCATCATTGATGAACTATTTATGTTCCATTACGGACCTTGTGCCTTGAACAGTATTACTCCGATTTTCATCGAGTATCACTGTCCTCCCACTGACCACTGCATATCGGTATTCCTCTCAGGAAAAACCGCATGGTGAGCAACAATCACATTGTTCTCATGTGAGATTTATAAGTACTATACTTAAGGTTTCCCTTAGGATAACCTATATTGGCACTTATCCAATTTGGGTCCTTAGTTTGGTATCATCCAAACGTTATGCCTGGCATACCCAAATTATCAGGAATGAGAAACCTCGTTTCTTCCCTGTTCATATCCTATATGACATCTGTCAAACAGATTTATATGGAACCTTATTCTAAATAAGTTATTGCACTGTTTATCTGTATCCATTGAAGGAAATGGTAGCTCAGAGCGACTCATGATTAGCCTTATCATGTCTAACATGATTCGGTTAATCCGTTCGGACACACCGTCACTTTGACGTGTTACGGGAGGAGTCCTCATTTGAAAGTATTAGCGATGCAAGTCTCAGGTTAAGACTATACACACCTACCTTGATTTCGGCCTCCCATAGACACATAGTCATAATACCAATGGGATTCCGAGGGGTCTATCCAGAGCGAAGCTGTTTCCCGTACCATCGGTGAAACACGACCTCCTATCGCACTTGCATAAGTATCCAATACTTATATATATGAGAACTATGCCGTTGTGCCCTCACAACGCGCACAAGTGCAATACTAGCCTATTCCGCATTATCGATGTCCTGTCTCGATAATACTCCGGCTAGGGATATTTAATGATTAATCCTTCGGGGATTGATACTGTCTCATATCATTCTCAATCCAGGAACTAATCATATGGACCTCTCTTCATTTATTCATTTATGGTGATCTAATCACAAATGATGAGAGTGTAATTTCCTTGTCACATAGTTAATTTGTACAACAACACCGTGATCTGTACAAATAGTGACGCTATGGGTCATTTTATCCAACAAATACAACATAAAATTGGAACGTCGAGCACTAATCCTAACACGATAAATGTTTGTTGAGTGTGGACTGATGTGCTCGTTAATCGGTGCATATCAAGATAAGATTCGTTGGCTTGTATGTGTACCATAAAAGGTATAAGTATCCATGTTTATAAGTCATAATTCTTAAGACTTTGGCCAAAGACGATCATCTAGGATTGATCTCATATATATCAGAAAATAGGATTCGACTTAATTATTAAGAATTGTGGACATGTCAACAATATGAGATGTGCACCTTGGAAACTCAACGGTATAATCTATGTTTCCTGAGCACAACTCGGATAGCCTATGACAGAATGATTGTTAAACATATGTGATGATCTAGACTTGTATAGATCAGAAAGTTTGTTCGTGTTTTTTATAATTTTAGAGGTGGTCGAATTATGTACATATGAATTAGGGTCATATGACGAACGTGTCTGAACTTAGAGAGTCACACAATATGAAGTGTATTATTTGATATTATAATTATCAATTAAAAAAATTAAGTGTTATTAGATAATATTAATTATTTACTAAACCAATTAGGATTAATTAGATTAATAAAATTTATTTGATTGTTAAATAAATAATCACATAAGGACATTATTATAATTTCATAAATATCTCTATAATTGGAGGATATTTTAGTAGTTATAAAATATGTATTAATAGGTGTATATCACTTAATTAATTTGATTAATCAAGTTGTTAGATAAAATGATAAGATTATCTAATATGCATATTTAGACAAATTAGATTAAGCTCACCAAAAAGTTGATTAAAAATTTTATTAATAAAATAATGTAAGCTTAATCATAAAAGATAGCATACCATTTTGATAAGTTTTAATCTAAAGAAAATAATTGTAGGAGAAGCTTTTAAAAATTTTCTACAACTTTTAATTTTGAAGATTTGATCTTTTATCCAAAATTGCTACGTAAGTTTTAAAGTTCTCTACAATTTGGTTATGAGTGGGACAAGTTTTGTGTATGTTGACATAGAACACAAAAGTTTGAGTTTTGAACTCTAGATAAAAGTTTAGAATTATGGTTATCATTCTAGAATCACTTGACCACATTTAAGTGACCTACAATTATTCAAGGGTTAATTCTTTGTGGGAATTTTATTTGGTTTGAATTTTATAATTAAATTTATACTATATTTTATTTTGAATATATTTATTTCTTGTAAAAATATTTATTATTTTGAAAATCATAATTTTTTTTTAATGTGTGTTGATGTTAGTTTTGATGTTAAAATTAGATTTTAGGTGTTTGAAGAAAATTGGGTGTGTTTGTGCGCGTTGAAACCCATTTTTGAATTTTTGGGTCCATCCGAACTTTGATTTGTCCCGAATTTTTTCCTATGAACTTGAAATGAAATATAGTTTCTTATTTAATTAAAAAAACACACATGTTCTGTATCCGCTGGTTTGACCCATCTTCGTTGCGCGGGGCTTCGATTCGACCATAGGGGATCCGGATTCACCCTAACACATGTAGAGGCATATACGAGCGCCCACATGCATAGTCACTTGTTGCCCGATGTGGGTGATAGAAGTCTTACAGATGCATATGGGCATCTGCGCAGGCACCTGAGCACTCATATCGGCGCCCAAAAGGCAAAGTTTCAATTTTTAAATTAGAAATTAGAAATTAATTGATTTTGTACAATTGTAGAGGTTTAATAGATTTAGTTGTACTGAAGATGTGGTACGATGAATCATGGATAACCTAAAAAAATGGTAGAGTGGATTACCATGACGGAATAGCAACAGTTATTTTTGTTTCAAATGATATTACATTTGATCAGTTAATATGAAAAGTAAATGCGACAATCGACGAAAGTTCAAATGAATACCGCCTTTCTTTGAAGACATCTTTTAAATATGCTTTTGTTGTATATGGTCGTGAAGGATTCCCCGTGGATATTACAAGTGATGAAATAGTTAAAGCTTTATTTATATTCTCAAGCGGGAAACCATGGTTTGACTCCTTTTTTTTATATGATGACATTGTTGGACAATATGACCCATAGCGTCACTATTTGTACAGATCATTGTGTTTTTGTACAAATTAACTATGTGACAAATGAGATTGCACTCTTATCATTTGTGATTAGATCACCTAGATGTATAAATGATAGGAGGTCCATATGATTTGTTCCTAGACTGAGAATGATATGAGACAGTATCAGTCCACGAAGGATAAATCATTAAATATCCTAGTCAGAGTATTATCGAGATTGGACATCGATAAATACGTAAAAGACTAGTATTACACTTGTGCGTGTTGTAAGGGCACAACGACATAGTTCTCATATGTTTGGGTATAGGATACTCATGCAAGTGTAATAGGAGGTTGTGTTTTACCGATGGTACGGGAAACAGGTTCGCTCTGGATTAGACCCCCTCGGAATTCCATTGGTAGTATGACTATGTGTCTATGGAAGTCCGAAATCAGGGTAGGTGTATTTGGTCTTAACCTGAGACTTGCACCGCTAATACATACGACAATCAATATACTTTGGTTGAGGTCGTCCAGGGCTTTAACCGGTTCTGTGTACGCCAATGCTGGGTATATTGAGAATCGTAGTGTGTTGGGTGTGATGTCAAGATGGAAGTGTCACTCCAGTCATATGGAGATGATGGTCACGTAGGATACGGTACTGGTTCTCTTAAGTACTGCAGTCATCGGGATAATATGACTAGGTTATATTTATCCGATATAGAGGCTAGTTACCAGACATCCGACATGTGCTTCGAACGGGGCAGACACAATTCCAGCCCCAGGCCTAGCATGTGATCATCCGATACTGGATCGAAATACGTAATACCATTTATACTACGCCTGATATAGATCGATTATTCCTGTAAGCATGTTTTTGGAGAATTGGGTAGGCATGGCGCTTTGCTAGAAGCCAACATTGTCTTGTGAATCGGTGTAAACGTAGTACGAGGTACTTACGTGTTCGGATAGTCCGACGACCCGATTTACTGCCAACATATCCGGAGATCTCATGGGTCGCTCCCCGAAGAAGATCACCGATGACATATGACTCGCACTTTAATTAATCTGGATTAATTTAATGAGAGAGAAAATTAATATGGGATTAATTGCGGAGATATTTTATCTGGGATAAAATATCAGTTAAAGAGAGAGAACGATTAATTTGGAATTAATCGGTAAAATAATATATTTGATATAATACGAAATTGGACTTCGACGCGAAATTAAAATTAGATTTTAATTCGGGCGAACGAATTAATTTACAATTAATTCGTTAGCGACGTGAATAGTGATTTCGCTGGGCGTAATCATTTAATTACGACGCAACGGAAAATTCGTTAATTTGGAATTAGCGAACCCGAGCCCGTGATTGTTTGCAAGCGCATTCGCATTTTGAATTAGAGTGCGGCACGCAAGTCAAATCAAGCGTCAAATCACATGTCACTTTGAGTGATGTGACATTTGATTGATTGATGTGAGTTGATGTGTATTGATTGACAAGCATTTAATGCTTGCTTTTTGGAATTAAAAGAAAAGATAAATTGTTTATTAATTTTTGGAAAATATATAAACCTATTACATTTTTTTATTTCACAATTTCTCTCTCTTCATTTTCGGTATTGGCTTTTGGAGCCAAAACCCCTCTTCATCTCTCTCACGGTCTCAAAACCGATTTCTTCTTCTGGTTTCAGTTTTCACCGTGAAACACAAGGAGGAAAATGATGATTTGTGGCAAATCATCAAGTGCTAGCACACTCTAGGAGGCATACCAAGGTGATAGGGTATTTTCATGAGCAAGGAATCACCTTGTGAAGCTTGGAGCTTGGAGCTTCCATGGAGGACACCCATGGCCGATTCTTGGAGGAGGAAGCAGCCCCCACGCCGTGTAGTTCACCATTTGCACAGCCCACTGCCGAGCAAGAGGAGCAGTGCATTTTTGGTCATTGTTGCATCTCTACCGATCAATGTGAGTTATTCCACACCTCATTTGGTTGTATTCAACTCGTTTTATGCTTGATTTATGATCCTTGGGACTTGATTGAAACCCAACAATGGTATCAGAGCCATTTGAGCATGAAACGAAAATTATGGTTCTTAACTAAATTTGTGGCTTTTTGATTTAAGCATGTTTTTGACAAATTGTTTGTTTAAATATGCTTGTATAAGGATAACTTAGAGTTATATGTAATCAATTTGATGAAAGGTTAATTGGATTAATTTTCCCCAATTTGTTATGCTTGACCGAAAATGGAGGCTCCCTAATTGTCTTGGAATTTTGATTTTTTTGATCATTGGATGTGTTAGAAATCATTAGGGGATATTGATTTTATGTTTGATTGGGTTCAATTGGATTGAATTTGATCTGGGCATATTTTTTCCCCTTTGGCCGAGACTTTAGCATGTGTTAATTGGGTTTGATTTTGATCAAATTATGTTGGACATGATTCATTGATGATAAGCATGATTAATTGGACGATTTGGTGTTGTTTTGAAATATTGATTTGGGTAATTAAAATGCTATACACTTTAGTTTAATTGAATTGTAAAAATTGGATTTTGTAATTTAATTAATTGGGCCTTAAATTGGATTTGGGCTTTTAAAGTTGTTATTGGGCTTGTTGGGCTTTGTTGTAACAAAGTTGGGTTTAGGCAAAATTGGTTGGATCCAATTAGGCCCAAAACCGCGTCCAAAAAGGCCCAAATGCGACTAATGAATCTTTAAAGTTTAATTGGGCCTAATGGGCCTAAATTAATTTCTGGGCTTATGGGGTAACTCCCGGATTGGATTTTGGTTATTCGGTTTGACCCGAGTTGACCAAAAGTCCACGCCTTGAAGAAATTAATTAAAAGCCCATTGGATTTTAATTAAATTAATATTGGATATTAATTGGGCTTTGAGACCCGTAACGATTAAATTCGGAATTTAAGTCGTAAAGGTTTATTTTATAAAAGTGTAATATTTAATTTGGAATTAAATAGTGAATTAGAATTAAATGTGTATTAAATTGGATTTAATTATGTAATTTAATTTAATTCAAGAAATCGTACTTTGAGTACGTGTTCGCAAAACGAGTTTGACTCGAACAAAATCAAATCGTTGTTTGAACATTGGATGATCACTAATTATCAGATTAATTAATTTGATTAGATTGATTGATAACATGCTTGTGTGAATACATGGTTGCGATGCATGAATAATGTATATCGGATCGATATTAGTCGGGTGGGGCAATTTTGGAAATTGTAATAAATTTGATTTATTAATTGGACCTGCGAGTCCAGCCTTATCTCATATTTCTTTGTATTCTCTTATCACCTATTCCCCTCAATGTAAATGAGATTTCTTTAGAAGTGTAGTGTAACGGGTAGAAGTAAATACATGTGCTAGCAGGAGAGAGAAAGAGAGAGATTTGTTCTAGGATCAATGTAAAGTATCCATCCGCATATCATTATTACTTTTACATACGCGCTTTATTATGTGTTTAGAATGCATGCTTAAGGGTGTATGATGATGAGACCTTAACAAAGATAATAAATTGGTTGCCAATTTGCACGCGAAAAACCCTCGCTAAATATTAAACGTCTTTCCTTCCATTGAGTGATTCTCACTCAAGATCCGAGACGGCATTGGTGTGTTGGCCAAAGTCAAGGCCTTTGTCTGTCGAAGATGTGTTTGAATCACGAAGGCTTTGTTCCATATTGGTGTCTTGTCCAAGTTGTGGTTTGTTGGCCAAAGTCAAGACCACTTCTTGTCCATCGACATTGATTACGAAGCTTTCCATGGTCAATGGGTCGCGCTTGACTGGGATCACTAAGTTTGTTGTGCCAAAGCCAAGGCTTAGTTGATTCAGAGGAAAAAGGTTAGGTAATACATTGGATGTATTGGCATATATAAGATATATGTTTCGGACTTGGATGTCCCTCTACCGGATCTAGGAATTGGATTAGATCCAATCGATCTTAGAGATCTACCTAGTTAATTATCATACAATTTGTTGGCCAAAGTCAAGATTGTGTGATATTTAACGGGATCCTAGCCCACTAGGAAACACGGTTTCCCGAGTACTCGACAGAGGGTTAGAGGCTCGCCGAAAAATAGTGGGAGGCAAGAATTGAATTTGCAATATTCGTTCAATTACTCGCCATACGCGCTCAATCACAAATATTTCGTCATATCAATTAAATGTTAGTTGGACAAATATTTAAATTTTTGTTTTATAAACAATTGGACTGTATTATAGTTGATTATATAATTGGATTATAGTAATCAATATATTTGAATTAATTAATTTCGATTTACAGTTGATTTTATAATTGGATTATAGTAATCAATGTAATTAAGGTTAATTAATTTAAATTATATTTGATTGTTTAGTTGGACTATAATAATCAATATAATACATAGTGCTACAAATCGTTGATTAAATAGTTGGACTATTAGAATCAAGATAAAATGAAAGATTAGCATTTGAAACATAATCCTAGGGAAAATGTATTTAAATGACTTAATTTTTCAAATTGGGAATACAGTTTCAGGATGGTCCTGGAAATATAATAAGTTAGTTTATTTGATAATAACAAATAGGCCTAAGTCTGGAGTTAAGCTAATAAGTGGAACATGATATTTGGAATATTCATGTAATGATAACTTTAGTGCTTAATCCATTATACTTGTCATATAGACTCCTTAATTTCTTTATCAGAAATTAAGAATTAGATTCTTAAAGTATGATATTTAAATTGAAGGATATTCATAAATCTATACTTAGATTTTAGAAGTAAATAAATTGCAATAGTTAACTCTTGGAGGGTTAATGACTATTCTCAAGGAGAAAAGTCAAACTTTGCAATTAGGCAAGTAACGCAAGGCGCACCTTACTTCGATATTCCAGAATGCCAAGGCTTGGCCAAAGGCTTCTGACTTCAAATATGTTTGTCATAATTATGGCAAAGGCAAAATCGTTATAGTCTTCTAGGAAGATAGAGGAGACATATCCCAAGAAGGAATTGAAGACGAGCAAGGCTCTGACTTCAAATATGTTTGTCATAATTATGTTCACTACTAGTATTAAAATTAGATTTAAATACTTAGTGTGGTACATAAATATGTATTGATGTTTAGAATCTATTTTGAACAGGCTACTGACTTCAATAGAGATTAATCTCCGAATCGGAAACGGGACGAAAGTCGCTGTTTTGACCGTAGAACCTAAGTTTAGGAACTACCCTTTGGGTATGTACGTAAATTAGGAAACTATTATAATGTAACTAGTTTGACTAGGAACATTATCTTTATATCAGTGTTTAATCTGTTACGGATTGAACCTTTATATTTAGAACACTAAAGTGTTTTATTATATAAAGATGATATTGAGATAAACACATTAGATGTGAATAACAGAATTTATATTTTGAATATAAATTAAATCTCAAATATATAACATGACAAAATAACTCAAACTAATTTGATCAGGAGAAACTTAATAGTGGCAATGTTGTCTGGGACACATTAAACAAGAATCGTATATCCGCACTTTTGAAAGAGCGGGTACTAGGACTGATTTGATTCTAATCAAATAAAGTCTACGAATCTAGTTTATTGGGCAAAGTGTCTAAAACACTATTTACTTTGGTAAAGTGTAAATGCCACCGATCTGATAGCCCTAGTTCATAGTGAAGCAAGTGGGCCCATGTCTAGCTGGGTTAGAGGTGGATATGAATATTTCGTAACCTATACGGATGTGGCATCACGTTATGGTTATGTGTTTCTTTTGAAGAACACAAATCGGAAACTTTTACAGTTTCGACACGAAATAGACATACAGATCGGCTACAGTATTATTTCGTCACGGTAAGACCGTAATGAAAAACACTCAAGCAATAAGTTTCTAAAATACTTGAAAGAGTAAAGTATTCTTTCAAAAGAGGACTCCCCCGGAACACATCAATTTAACGGTGTGTCCGAACCGAGTAACCGAATTTTGTTAGACATGATTAGGTTAATTATGAGTCGCTCTGAGCTACCATTTCCTTCAATGGATATGCATAAACAGTGCAGAACTTATTTAGAATAAGGTTCCATTAAAATCTGTTTGACAGATAACATATTAGATATGAACGGGAAAGAAACCGGGTTTCACATTCCTGTTGAATTTGGGAATGCTAGGCATATGTTTGGATGATACCAAACTAAAACCCAAATTGGATAAGTGCCAAATATAGGTTATCCTAGGGATACCATAAGTATTGTACTTATACATCTCACCTGAGAACAATTAGATTGTTGCTCACCATGCGGTTTTCCTGAGAGGAATACCGATATGCAGTGGTAAGTGGGAGGATGGTAAAACTCGATGAAAATCGGAGTAATACTATTCCAGACACTGAATCCTAATGGAACACAAATAGTTCATCAAGTATGTAACTATTACTATTAATCTTCGAATACACAAGAACCGTATAGTCGGAGAGAGTCAGAAAACAACCTAGGTATGGGTTTCTGATCTCACCTTAAAGATGTTAATCTTTTGAGGTATACCAACTAACTACGTGTGAGAAGTGATACAATGTATCGACTCCCTATTATGGCAAAGTGCCATGAATCCGAAATGGATTCCATGTATATCAACAAGTTTGGATACTAGTTGATGTACCGCAAGGCATTGTGCCTACTGGTACTTTATATGTCTTCAAGGAAGACATACATGGATGGCAACATACCAACGTGTAAAGCTAGGCTTTTAACGAAAAGGTATCGTTATCAACATTGTGTTGATTTCGATTCAACCTTTTACCTATTGCCACGGTAAATCCATTTGGATAATGCTTGCTAAAGCTGCATGTTTCATTTATGAAATATGACAGCTGAACGGGAAAATCACTTTCCTGAAAAGGAAACCTTTTGGAGGGTGTTTATAACATCCTGTCGGTTTTTTCGTACCATAACTAGCAAACAAGGTTTGCAGGTTATTCGATCCATGTTTGGATTGAAGCAAGCATAGGTTCTAGGAATTATCGTTTTGATGTGATCATAATAGTATATGATTTGATTCAAAAACGCAAAGATTCTTGTGTATATAAGAAGGTTAGTGGGAGCGCACTGACAGTGGTTGTCCTATAAAATAATGATAATACTTCATTTCTTGGAAATGAAATTCCCATAAAATAATAATCGGCGAAAGCTTGGCTTTTGAATACTCTCCGTGGAGTCGTACATTGAAAAATATACGCGACCTGGTGTCTCATACGCTTTGAGCATATGATTCACAAACAGGCCAATCCAAGTGATTGTCACTGGATTAATATTAAGAACATCTGTTAGTATCTTAGAGAACTAAGGATGATGTTTTAGTCCATGGAAATGGAGAACTTGAAGTGACTGGGATCACTGTAGCAAGTTTCCTAAACCGAAAAATGACTAAAAGTCACAAACGGTACTATACAGTAGAATAACGGTACAGTGAGCTGGAAATCTTCCAAGCAAGATACTCTTACCGAATAAACAACAAAAGCGGGTTAATTACTGCAGCTGAGGCGGAAATAGAAGCCTTCTGAGGCGGCAGTAGAATATATTTCTTACTTTAACACTGTTATTTTACTGAGAAAATATTATATTCTTATTCATTCACATGTGTAGAAATACACATGTATTTATACTAATACAAATTAGGGTTTACTTATTAGGTCACAGTTATTAAAATGCCATTCACACCTATAAATACCCTTAACACTCCCCCTTAAGCTATAGCATAGATGTCTATCATACCCAGCTTGTTACAAAGATAACTAACTCTGCTCCTAACTAACGCTTTGGTGAGAATGTCATCTCATTGTTCTCTCGTTCAAATATATGTTAAAGAAATCACCCATTATTGTAGCTTCTCTCGAATAAAGTGACAATTCACTTCTATAGACTTTGTTCATTCATGATACACTGGATTCTTGGCGATGTGAATTGCTGCCTGATTATCACACCACACTCTCATAGGAAGTGATTTATCAACCTTGATTTCCTTGAGAAGATGATGGATCCACAAGAGTTCACAAGTAACTTGTGTCATAGCTCGATACTCTGATTATGCACTCGATCTTGCCACCACACTCTGCTTCTTACTTTTCCATGAGACTAGGTTGCCCCTAACTAAAACACAATACCCTGTAGTTGATCTTCTATCTAATGGAGATCCCGTCCAATATGCATCTGAAAACCCCCTAACTCTACAATATCCATGGTTTTTATAAAGAAGCCCACATCTAAGGGCTCCCTTGAGATACTTAAGAATATGAAGAACAACATCCCATTGAGTTGTTCGAGGAGAAGACGTGAATTGACTTACCACACTCACTGACAAAGCAATATACGGACGAGTCACTGTGAGGTAATTCAGTTTGCCAACTGCCCTCATATACATCCTAGCATCCACCATTGGTTCTCCAACATCAACACCCAATTTCACATTCGGTATCATAGACATACAGATGATTTAGCTTCCATAAACCATGCATCAGTCAACATGTCTAAAATATACTTCCTTTGATATAAATATACACCTTTATCACATTTAGATACCTTAATTCCCATAAAGTACTTCAAATGACCTAAGTCTTTTGTTTGGAATTGAGACTGCAAAAAGGTTTTGAGGGCATCCATACCAGAACTATCACTTCCTGCAATCACAATATCATCCACATACACTACCAATAGAACACACCCAGATTGAGAATGTTGATAAAATACCGAATGGTCATAAGCACTTCTTTTCAAACCAAAATCGGTAACAACATCACTAAACCTTCCAAACCATATACGAGGAGATTGTTTCAAACAATACAAAGATCTATTCAGCTTACACACCTTGCTAGACTCACATTGAGCAACAAACTCAGGTGGTTGCTCCATATAGACTTCCTCTTGAAGATTGCCATGAAGAAAATCATTCTTAATGTCAAGTTGATACAAAGGCCAATTGTGAGTAGCAGCAAGAGAAATAAATAGACGAATAGACGTAAGCTTGGATACTAGAGAGAATGTCTCAGTATAATCAACATCATACATTTGAGCATACCCATTGGCAACTTATCTGGCTTTCAATGGAGCCATATATCCATCTCGATGTATTTTCATTGTAAATACCCATTTACACCCAATCGCCATTTTTCCAACTGCTAAGGTGATAAGATCCCAAGTATGATTATGTTCAAGAGCTTGCAGTTCGTCCATCATGGCCTCACGCCATCCATTATAAGACAAAGCTTCGGTAACTGACCTGGAACTGATACAGAGTATAAAGAGGCAACAAAAACATTTGGAAGAATAAGAAAAACATGATAAGATAGGAAAAAAGAATTATGGTAAGTATAAGAAAGCTTGTGTAATATCCCAAGTTTTTCAGAACAGTGCAGGAAGATTTTCGAATTAAAGTTAAGGATTTGAAACGGTATGGTAATAAAAAATTAGAGTTTATGTTTAGAAGATAGATAGGAATATTTTTAAAATGAAGATTCATCGTATTGGAAAACGCGTGGTTTCGAGATTCAGTTACGCGATTTCTAATTTTATCATTATACGCGTAAAAGTTTCTTATTTTGGCTAAAAACGTTACAAACGAACTCTGATTGAGCTGATTCTTGAATCATCATACTCTTTTTTCCGAGATGAACAACTTCTGTGTTGAACACTTTTCGAAATTCTCACATTTCGATTTTGAGAATTACTGAAATAGTCCATGAATAAGGACCAAAGTGCAAATTCGTAGGGGCCTAAAGGTAATTTTCGAAGCTTTTCTATATAAACTTAGAAGTTTCTAGAAATTGCGAAAATCATATAATTTCCCTAAATCCCCAACTCGACCCCCAACCTCATTTCATGTTTCAGTTCCAGCTCGTCACGCCAATGGCCTGCGGCCATCGCCGGTCGGTGCGACCAGCCAGATGGGTGCGCCAGCCACCCCACCTCCTTGTGGTGGCCGGCAGCAGCACCCTGGACGTCTCTTATGGCGTGAAAGGGAGAGAGAGATGTGCGGCAATGGGTTATTCGATCTTGACTCGTCTCTTAGTTTCTCAGCCCGAGCCACTCGACAAATTGAAGCCTCGGATAGTACTACAAGACGGCAGTGATAATTTTTCTGATCCGTGCTCGTTTTCAAGTGAAACGAGGGAGGAAGATTCAGATGAATATTGGCCCATGATGAACAGTAGCTCCTATAGAAATTCTATCAATTCCAGCATGTTCGTGGGATCATTTGGAGTCCGTATATGGCCACGAAATCTCGGGTAAGACCTCCTGGTATAAATCCATAAATTTCAAATTTATAGTTAAATGATTGGATGTATCCAGTAGCTTCGTAGCATAGAGTATTGGTATAAATTGAATTTTTTGAGTATTAGTATATTGAATATGTGTATTTGGTAGAATCTAAGTGAAAATAGAATGAATTAGATCGATCCGATAGATTATGTCATTTTTTGGTAAAAGTGGATTTTCTGTGTATTAATATGTTTTTTTATCATAATGATGGATATGAGTCATATGTGATGATAAGATAGTGTTTAGATAAATCTAGGTAGGTTCGGAGGGTTCAGGACCCCTTCGTAATATTTACGGAAATGTTTTTCGGAAGATTTTCCAAAAATACGTAAACCGATAATTTAAATTAACTGATGACTTGGGTTAGTTTATAATAATATTTTAAGATTACTGAAACTGAGATCATTGAAATCGGGACTTGATTTGGTTGTTCCAAAAAGATTCGAGATTTTATCGTAGTTTAGTTGAGAACTCCGTAAGTTATGATTCTGATGGCTTTTCGCTATTTGTTTTGGTAGACTTGACTAGGACCTGGAGTGCTCGCGAAGTCAAGTAAGTAGCTCATGCAATGAGAGCTTAATGGGTGATTTCATGTTTGAATAAACATATATATATATATATATATATATGATTGATATGTTATGTTAAACAAAAGATAGTTAAAAAGTAGCTTGAGAATGAGTTCAAGGTTATGTGTAGTAAGTGAAATGACCATCGCAAGTATGACTTTTATTATTATCATGATATGAAATAATAGGTTTAATGATATTAATGTATGTATGTAGTATTGACGTGTTGAAGTGAAATATTTGATAAGCTTAATGTCTATGTGTATGTATGAATGTATGTAAAGGTATGAATGTGTAACGATATGAATTGTGTGTGTGTGTATGTAGTATGTGTATGTGTACTGTCTGTGTGTAAGCTGTATGTAATGAATATGACATGCATACGTATGAGTATGTATTCGTATATGCATATGATGTTAAGATATATATAGGTTGGATATGTTCATTTGGTAAAGACATTATATCAAATGTTCTTAGATAGAGATTCTGAAATGAATATGTTTGATCGATAAAAGAAAAGTTTGGAGGACTATCAAAGGTATGACATTTGAATTTTGTAACAGGATGTATATTCATATGTTTGAAACATATGTTTGTATGTGAGTATTTGAATCATGTTTTGGAATGTTTGTTATAGATGTGCTTGTGTATGAGAAGTCGTGCGATGAGTTTGGTGTGTCATGATATGTATGCATGTTTGTATGTATAATTGATTGATGTTCCCGTGGTATAGTAATTGAGCTGGTTAGGAATATGTTCGGACAGAATTCATCTCATACCTATTCTAAAATAGGTAATGAGTCTCGTACGAGCATTGTGTGCGTAAGCCACCCATATATGTGTATTGTTGGATGATGTGATCTTGGATGTACCGATTGTTATGTGTGCTTCGTGGTTGGCAAATATGTCTGATTGTATGTATGTGTATGACAGAACTCGTGATATGTACGGATTGTATATGTGTAAGGATCTGAAATTGCATTTGCTTGTATATAAGGAAGTATGTTATGGTATGTGTAAAGGTATATGAAACCTAAGTGTTAAGCTATTGTAGGGTTTCGTGGATTAAAGAAGGTTAAAGAAAGATTATTTTGATATTGAAGGAAGATGTTTTGGTATTAAAGATAGTTTGTAACTGAACAGAAGAAAGTTTGTTAGATTTACTGATTTGATGATATTTCAAAGATATTTACTGTGAAAAGTATTAATATGTGACTTCATGTTTCAACATTGAAATGATTTGATGTTATATGACGTACCTTGTGATTTTGAATCCATGTTTTGTGCGCTTTGAATCTCTATCCTCTACATTGACAATATGTAAATATGTAAATATGAAAATTTGATATGGGTAAAGTATAAAGGTTAATAGAATGTCGATAATTCTAAGACTTGTAATAACTTGAGTACTCTGAAAAAAAATTTGTGTGATTAATTTGTATGTTTTGTTTGAAATGCTTGCATGGTTACTTACTGAGTTCTTATAACTCAACCCAAACTAGTTTGTTAGTTTTTGCAGGTTGGCTTGCAGATTGGTCAACCACGACAACTTTAGAAGTCATGATCGAGATGCGGATCACCCAAGCGGCAGTCACCCTCGCAAGTGTCCTGGGAGAGTTATATAGAAGTTTAAAAAGTTTACGATATTTTGGTATTGTTTTATTTTATCGTGCTGAGCATGTGTTTCATATATATATTTTAAATAAATATTTTGATTTCTTATGACGTTGTGGGTACAGAGCCCTTGAGTGTTGATAGATGATTTGGACACTGAGCCCTTAGGTGCTGATTTTGATGTGTGTGGTGTGGACCTAAGGTCCATTTTATATATGATGTTCTTTTTAGGTTCGTTTTGGTGTTGGACTGAGATCCAGGTTGTCCAGTTTTAGGATACATCATGCCGGATTTTCAGCAGATTTTTAGGCTATGAAGATGGGTCAATCCTATCTCCTTCCAGTAGTATCCTGCCTCTGGCAGGGTGTTACAATTATGGTATCAGAACAAATGTTTAGGTGTCGGTGACTGCAGCTATAGGGTATCCGATCGTATGAGTATGTTTTCTGCTACGTATAGACTATATAGGTCTTATGTTTGCTAATTGATTTATGGTATATGGTATGACATGTTATGAGCTTTATTGATATGGATGATTCGGATTGTCGGTAGATTATTGTATGCTATGAATATATATGTATTTGTATAGGTATATTAAGTTAAAGTATGTGGTTTATATAGGTATATGTATAAATGAGTAATGTGAATTTCAGGTGTTTTTGAGGTACGAGTAATTCTATGATGTTGATAGTCTGAAATGTGAATGGATATTTTGATTCATGTTTTGAAAACTTGGTATTTGATTTTTGGCATAAAATTATTTTGAAAAGAGAAAGGAAATAAAAGAAGAAATAAGAAAATTTTTAGAGGTTTTGATTTTGATTATAAAGAATAAAGAAAATGTTTCTACCTCGACGCTTGATTCACATTTTCATGTTTTGAGATTTATCGATATGTTTCTGTCGGGATGTTTGATATTATGTTTCCATCCCGATGCTCGAAAATGATTTTGATATTTTTAAAATTGTAAAACTTTTTTCCGTCGAGACGCTCGAAAATCTGTTTCCGCCACGGTTCTTGATGATTTTATGTTTTGACCCTCTGTGGTGCTTGTTATGTTTCGTTCCGACTTGTCCGGGCGCTTGTTATGGAGTCCAGACCATCGAAAAATAGATGGCCCACTATTCTATCGACATGGTTCGTACACTGTCCAGTCTATGCGTGCGACTGAACAGTGGATAATCAATATGTATTTTGCAAAGTTGCATTAAAGATTTATTTTTGATTTACACATATTTATATTTTGGGGGGAATGATTTGAAAGATTTACAATTTGATTTTTGATGCATTTCGGCATTATTTTTGATATTATACGATATGATATGTTTCCATCATGGTGCTTCATGATTTTATGTTTTGACCCTTTGTGATGCTTGTATATGGGTTTGCCCAACTACAGTGGGCCGTCCTGACCCTCTGTCGACAGGGGATCATTTCGTTCATTGTTCGATCTATCCGCGCATCGCGCCTTAGGTGCTTGTTTATGTTTCGTCCAGTTGAGTTATGATGGATGCTCAATATGATTTTTCGATAATGGATTTTGAAACTGATTTTATATACAATAAAAGAGTTTTTCAAATGTATTTTCAAAATGGTATTTGAAAGAGATCATTTTACGTTTTCTATTTTGAATAATGATAGAGGTTGACAGATTTCGGACTATCGACATCATAAGAGCATGTAAAATTATGGGTCACTTCTGGCTGTGACAATAGATGTATTGGTTGATATCAAAGATTATGCTCGTTATAAGAATATGTAAGTTTATGATTAGTCACATATCTTTTGTGTATTACGATGATTATGTGTGTTATGTTGTTAGCCATATAAAATTACATGTGCGATGGGATATGTACATATGTAAATTTTGATATTGATATCGTTTATAGATATGATATGAAATGACCTGATGTGAAATGAATGAGTTCCTTTTAGATTCTGAACGGAATTATTATGTGTTGTTTTTGATACCATATCTGATCACTTGCAAAGAACTTGTTTTATGTTCTTCGTTACTAATGATGCATATGATTGACTATATGGAATTCGTGTTCGACGTTTTGTTTCTATGATGAATGAACTTGAAGCGATTTAAGTTTGTTCCAATGAATGAATGTAAAGAGTTTGGTTTGATTCTGGTATGAAGCGTTTGATTCAATTTATTTGTTTTGAAATAGTATGACTTGTAATGATGTATGAAATACGTGACTTTTGAAGGGATGTTAAGTGATGTGACTTCTGAATCGAATAAGATTATCATGTATGGGTGTTTGGTTTTGAATGATTATACGTAAGGTTGGGGAAATTTCGAGGATGAAACTTTTATAAGGAGTGGAGAATGTAATATCCCGAGTTTTTCGGAACAATGCAGGAAGATTTCCGAATTAAAATTAAGGATTTAAAACATATGGTAATCGAAAATCAGATTTTTTATGTGTTAGAATATAGATCGGAATATTTTAAAGTGAAGATTCTTCGCGTCGGAAAATGAGTGGTTTCGAGATCCGGTTACGCGATTTCTGATTTTATCATTATACGAGTAAAAGTTTTTTATTTCAGCTATAAAAGTTGCAAACAAACTCCGATTGAGTTGAAATTAAACCATCGGATTTTTTTTCCGAGACGAACAACTTCTATGTTGAATACGTTTGGAAATTCTTACATGAAGGGCCTCATTTTGAGAATTACCAAAATAGGTCATGAAGAATGACCAAAGTGCAAATTCATTGGGGCCTAGTGGTAATTTTTGAAACTTTTCTATATAAACCTAGAAGTTCTAGAAATTATGAAAATCATATAATTTCCATAAATCCCCAACTCGACCCCGCAGCCTCATTTCACGTTTAAGTTCCAACTGGTCACGCCGGCGGCCTACTGACCATTCGCCGTCCGGCCCGACCACCCAGAGAGTGCGCGGGCACCCCTAATTGGGGTGGCCGACAGCAGCCCCCAGGACGTCGGTGACATTGTGAAAAGGAGAGAGAGACCCGCGACAATGGGTTGTTCGATTCCGGCTTGTCGCTTCGTTTCACGGCCCGAGCCACCCGCCAAATCGAAGCTCTTGAAGACTACTACAAGATGGCTGTGATAATTTTTCCGATCTGTGCTCGGTTGTAGGCGAAACGAGGGAAGAATATTTAGATGAATAGTTACCCATGATGAACAGTAGCTCCGATCAAAATTCTGTCAATTTCAGCGAGTTCGTGGGATCGTTTGGAGTCCGTATATGGCCTCGAAATCTCTGTAAGACCTCCCGATATAAATCAATAAATTTCAAGTTTATAGTTAAATGATCGATGTATCCAATAGCTTCGTAGCATAAAGTATTGGTATAAATTGAACTGGTTGAGTTTTAGTATATTAAATGTGTGTATTGTGTAGAATCCGAGTGAAAACAGAACGAATTAGATCAATCGATAGATTATGCCAATTTTCGGTAAAAGTGGGTTTTCTGTGTATTAATATGTTTTTTATCGTAATGATGGATATGAGCCATATGATGATAAGATAGTGTTTAGATAAATCCGGGTAGGTTCGGAAGGTTCGGGACCCTTCCGTGGTGATATGATACAGGGAGCATCAAGAAAACAAGCCTCAAAGTATGGATCCAAGCATCCAATGATAAGCTTAATAATCCATTCAAGTTATTTGGCAATGAAGGGGTCGAAAATATACAAGCGAAAACCTCTTAGAGGGGGGTTAAAGTTAGTGTTTATTATAGTGGCCGACTGTAGGGGCCCTAGGTTTTATATTGGTATTTATTCTAGAGTGGGCAAATGTTTGGGGACCAAGATTTTATTTATTATAAGGATTATTACCTAGGGTTATTTCTGGTTTTTTTTAACATATTACAATTAGTGTTTACATTGTACTATTTAAACAAGCTTTTCATTAATAAAATGATGAATGTTAACCTTAAAAAATTAATATTGTCGTTAGGCACATTGGTGGTGTGGCCGTGGATGGCTAACCATGGAAGAGTGGATTCTCTTCAAAACTTATCAAAAGAGGTTGTTGTCTTTTGTGACGTTTCAAGCAATTAGGGGTCCGTGAGGCTTTGTTCTTCACGGGTTTCTAATCTTCAAACCTTGTTGTACTTTCCTGGGCGCTCATAATAATCTTTGTGGGTTTCACAGGCCTTGTTCCCGCGGGGTTCACAGAAGTTGTGTGGATAACAATCTCTTGTGGGTTTGCTTGGCTTTGCTCCAGGAAGGTTTTCATCAGTTGGTATCAGAGCTTTGGTTGCCAGAGCAGGTTATATCTTATAGTTTGTGTCTTTTTAATTTTTTTTTCTTTCTTTCTTTTTTATTCTTTTTTTTTAGTCATGTTTCTGTTAATTTTTTTTTCTTTTCTTTGAGTCATGTTTCTCTTAATTTTTCTTTTCTTTGAGAATGTGAGTCGAGGGGATGAGGTTAACAGTTGTAGGGGAGTGAGCGAGGGAAACAGTGAGCGTGCATAAAATAATGAGAGTGTGGGTAGAATGAAAAATAGTTTCTTTGCTTAAGAAGGGGAATTGAGGAGAGAGTATGCCAAGAATAAAGTGATGATCCTTCTTCTGTATAGAGAAACCCTTCTGAGTTCTGATGACACAAACCCTAACACTATTTTGCCTAGTGTGTTTACTTCTTTACTGCGGGATTATGATGATGTGTTTGCGAAGGAAATACCTCATGGTTTACCACCACCTCGAGGTATTGAGCATCAAATTGACTTTATCCCAGGGGCGATCATTCCTAATCGACCAGCCTACCGTATTAACCCTGAGTAAACTAATGAGCTCCAAAGGCAAGTGGAAGAGTTGATGAGCAAAGGGTACGTATAGGAGAGCATGAGTTTGTGCGCAGTTCTAGTCTTGTAAGTCCCAAAGAAAGATGGCACATGGAGAATATGTGTGGATTGTCGAGCAGTCAACAATATCACTGTAAAGTATCGCCACCTTATCCCTAGATTGGATGATATTGGATGAATTATATGGATCTTGTATTTTTTTCAAAAATTGACCTTAAAAGTGGGTATCATCAGATTATGATGTGGGAAGGGGATGAATGGAATACTGCCTTTAAAACAAAATATGGGCTATATGAGTGGCTTGTGATGCCATTTGGGCTTACAATGCCCCTAGCATTTTATGCGTCTAATGAATCATATTTTGCGTGCTTTTTTGGGTAAATTTATAGTCGTATATTATGATGATATTTTAATGTACAACAAGAATTTAGATGAGTATGTAGGACATGTACAAGCTGTGTTTGATGTTTTGATGAAAGAATTGTTGTATGCTAACCTTTTGGATGGAAAAAATGATATTTCTAGGGTATGTCATTAGTGTTCAAGGCATTGAGGTTGATGAAAACAAGGTTAAGGCCATTCATGAGTGGCCTACACCTAAGAGCATCACTGAGGTTAGGAGTTTCCATGGACTAGCCAGATTCTATAGGAGGTTTGTAAAAGACTTTAGCACTATCGTCACACCACTTACTGAAGTCATAAAGAAAAATATTGGCTTTTATTGGGGGGAGGAACAAGGGAATACCTTTAAACTCCTTAAAGATCGATTATGTTCTACGCCTTTTTAGCCTTACCTAACTTTACCAAACTTCGAGATTGAGTGTGATGCATCAGGTGTCGGCATTGGGGCAGTTCTTATGCGGGAACGACGTCCTATAGATTTCTTCAGTGAAAAGCTCAATGGTGCAGCGCTACGTTACCCGACTGACCGGCGTAAACACACACGTATAACGCAAGCGCACGTATCGTTCAAGTAGTATAAAAATATCGATCCCACGAGAACTTAATTCCTACTGTTGTTATTAATTATTGATACTATTTATATACAGGTATCTAATTATAGGGATAAGAGAGAATTAATTGATTTTGGTTGGTTGAATGTTGTTTTGCAAAATAAAATAAAAGCAGACTCAAAAGAAAATACTAAGGAAGATATAAGAAAAGACTCAAAGATCTAAGGTAGTGACTCCACACAATATTATAATAAAGATGAATTGATTCTCTTATTTATGTGTAATAAATCAGTTTGCTAACCTGGAACACGAAAATATGCAAAAGCCTCTGTCGATGGTCAGAAGCAAATACCCAGTATAACCAATTGAACCATATGTCTATGTCAACCAAATTACATGGATTCATTAAGATTAAGTTCCAATTATGGCTACCCCCGCCCGACAGGTATATGTCTATCCTGTAAGGAAATCTATTAAGGGTTATCTATCCTCAAGGAAGATCGTGGGCTATTGAATCTAAGGTTGAAACCTAAAATCCCTATGTCTAGTTCATTTTAAGTTTACTATATCAATCTTATTGGTGATCAGACAACAAGAAGCATTAAGCTAAGACTCAATAAACAAACTAAAGAATTACCCATAATAAAGAAAATCAATTATAAGTGTGAATATAGTGTTTCATCACTTCCCTAGAATAAAATAAAATGCTGGGGTTAGAGGATCCACATTTAATATTTCTTATCTAGGAATCTCACTTATATATATATAAATTATTTTCTGTTCTACTTTCTCAGGAATTAATAATATTAAACATTTAAAACCAGCCATATAGGCGGTAATCCATTTAGTCCAACTACACCAGCCATATAGGCGGTAATTATCTGTCACATAAAGACCATCCATATAGGCGGTGGTAAAGTAATTTATATTTAACCCGACCATATAGGCGGTAATAAAGTCTGACATTAATTAATCCGGTTAAATTATAATTTATAAATTATAGTTAAGTGAGATTTACCTAGATAATTATATTAAAGGTTTCACCTTTTACCCCAGCGGAAATTTAACTACAAAACATAAAGTAAATAAATAAAAAGCTGTAATAAAAACTAAAATAAAAATATATAATTTTAATATTACAAAACTAGATGTTTCCTATGAAATCAGGGAAAAAAATCCCAAGGAAAGCACACCAAATGAAGTGAAGAATGCCTGAATTTATAGGCAAAATCGGCTTCTGGCGTCGCGACACCAAGTTCCCAACGTCGCGACGCTGGAAATTATCGACGTGGCACGCTCTGGTTTCGTCGGCTCAGATTCTGGATAAGGTGATAAGGTGACACGTGGCAAGGTGGTTGGGATCGCAATTATTGTGACACGTGGCGGCTTCTGATTGGTCAGCTCAGATTCTTATCCGCCATGTGTCAGATACGGATAAGCTGGTCAATAATTGATGCTGACGTGGCGACACGTGGCAAAGTGATTGTCGGCACCATAGAATTGCGACACGTGGCACGCTGTGATTGGTTGATGATGACGTGGCAATGACGTGGCATTTTGACTCGGTCAACCGGTGATGTGGACGATGACGTGGCTGACAGGTGGAGTGACACATGGCGACTGTAGGCACTGTAGGATGATGACACGTGGCACGGCGCACATTAGCAGATCGGCTGTGATGGTGACACGTGGCACGACTCACGTTAGCAAAGTCAAACTTTTCTCAGATTCTGACTTGTGGACCTGGCGCACGTTAGCATTGTTCGGCGCATGTTAGGCGTCGCGACGCCAAGGGCTGGTGCGTCGCGACGCTGAAATTTACCAAAATGCCATTTTCGTCCAATTTTCACTGTTTTGCTCCAAATCACCTCCAGAATGTCCTGAAACTTTATTTATCTACAAAATAACACAAAACACATCAAAATATTCACAAGACTCAAGAAACTATACAAAATATTAGGTTAAATGAGTGGGAAATAGTGATATAATTACCACTCATCACCGACCTACGACAAAGAGTTTTATGCCATAATCAGAGCGCTGGAAACTTGACATCATTACCTCTGGCCAAAAGAGTTTGTGATTCACACTGACCATGAATCTCTGCGGCATATCAAAGGTCAAGTGAAACTTAACAAACGACATGCAAAATGGATGGAGTTCGTGGAGACCTTTCCATATGTCATTTGATATAAGCAAGGTAAGGAGAATGTGGTTGTTGATGCACTACCACACAGGTATGCTTTACTTACATCCTTGAGTTCTAAGTTTCTTGGTTTTGACTTTATCAAAGACTTGTATGCAAATGATCATGACTTCTTTGAGATCTATATTGTGTGTGAAAAAGGCGCTTGTGGTAAATTTTACAGACAATATGATTTTTTATTTAAAGAGAATAATTTGTGTGTGCCTAGTTGTTCTATGCGTGAATTATTGGTCCGTGAAGGATATAGTGGGGAGTCTTATAGGTCATTTTGGTGTTACCAAAACTTTGGATATCTTGCATGAACATTTTTGTTGGCCTAAAATGAAGAAGCATGTCATGCGCATTTGTACCGGGTGCATTACTTGTAGGAAAGCAAAATCTAAAGTTCAACCACATAGGCTTTATGCACCATTCTCTGTCCCTCAGGCACCGTGGGTAGATATTTCCATGGATTTTGTGTTAGGATTGCCTAGATCTAGGAAGGGCCGGGACTCTATTTTTGTTGTAGTTGACCGTTTTAGCAAGATGGTACACTTTATTGCATGTCACAAATCAGATGATGCCACACACATTTCTGACTTATTTTTTGTGAGGTTGTTCGCTTACATGGGGTGCCTCGAAGTATAGTATCGGACAGGGATGTGAAGTTTTTAAGTCATGTTTGGAAAATTTTATGGGGTAGGCTGGGAACTAAACTCTTATTTTCCACCATTTGCCACCCACAGACTGACGGTCAAACTGAAGTCGTTAACAGGACCATGTCCCAACTTTTATGTACTGTTATTTCTAAGAATTTGAGTCATGGGAAGAATGTTTACCTTTCATTGAGTTTGCATATAATTGTAGTATTCATTCCACTACTTCTTATTCTCCTTTTGAAATCGTGTATGGATTTAACCCCCTAACACCTCTGGATTTATTTCCTTTGCCCGTTGATGAGAGGGTTAGCCTGGATGGTAAGCGCAAGGCCCACTTGGTCAAATCTATACATGAGAAAGCACAAAAGCACATAGAGAAGAAGAATGAACAATATGCCTCGCATGCCAACAAGGGTAGACGTCATGTCTCTTTCGAACCAGGTGATTGGGTTTGGGTGCACATGTGGAAAGAGCTCTTCCCAAAGTAACGGCAGTCCAAACTCCAACCCAGTGGCGATGGCCCGTTTCAGATTCTTGAGAAAATAAATGACAATGCCTACAAAGTGGATTTTCAGGTGAGTATAATATTTATGCGTCATTTAATGTTTCTAATCTTTCTTTGTTTGATGCAGATTCGAGGTCGAATCCTTTCGAGGAGAGGGGGAATGATGAGGCCCGGGATGTAGCCGATGATGGACGGGCCATCATAGCGCATGTTCCAGAAGGCCCAATCACGAGGTCTCGAGCTAAGAAGATCCAGGAAGCTATGCATGGATTCATACATAAGATTGTTTCTGACTATACATGCACTTCTACTACATTGAGTATGGGCTTGAAGCTGGACGAACCCAAGATGACGAATCTTATTCAGGTCGTGGAGCAACGAGATACTTAAGCCATTTTATTATAGTTATTTGAGAATTATTATTACGATATCTAGGGCTTGACATTTGTTTTATTCCGGCCCATTTATTTATGTTTGAGTGTTTTTCATTTTTATGATTGGGAATTAGGTTAAGCGTGCAAGGGTTTGCACATGGGGACAGCTTAGCTTAGTTCTAGGATACGCACTTGTTGGTGTGTGGGTAGTTTCGTCTTTTATCCTTTTGGGTTAGGGTTTTGGTTGAAGCCTCCTTATAAAAGGCTAACTTTTTGGTTATGTTTAACAACTCTCTTTCAATAAAAAAAATTATATCAATTTTCGTGAGCATTGAGAAACCCTCAATTTGTTCTCACTGGTTTTGGCTTATCAAAGGTCTGCTAACCTTTGTTGCGCCCTATTAGCACTCTAGGTTTCTGTTGCTTGTTCTTCAGAGGTGTAGAGTTTTTATCCGAACTGTCTTGGCTTTCTTAGGAACGATTCCAGTCTTGTGGGGGTTTGTCTGGCTTTGCTCCAGGCAGGTTTTCATCAGTTGGTATTCAGAGCTTTGGTTGCAGAACATGTTATATCTTATAGTTTGTGTCTTTAAATTTTTTTTTCTTTCTTTTTTTATAATTTTTTTTCTTTTCTTTGAGTCTGTTTTTTGTTAAATTTTTTTTTCTTTTCTTGAGTCATGTTTCTGTTAAATTTTTTTCTATTCTTTGAGTCATGTTTCTGTTAATTTTTTTTTCTTTTTTTAGTCTTGTTTTGTTAATTTTTTTTCTTTTCTTTCTTTCTTTCTTTTTCTTTTGTCATCCTACATGTATTGGATTCAAAAATTTCAAAACAAAATGAAGAAAAAAACATGGGCATGGAAAAAAATAATAAAAAACACAAATCATGCGCCACAAAAAAAGGAACAGAAAGACAAATTAGATTTGGTTAGAGATAAAGTGTTTGGACATTACAAATTGATATAATTCGCACTTGATTTGGTTGTTCCGGAAAGATCCGAAGTTTTTTTGTAGTTTAGTCAAGAACTCCGTAAGTTATGACTCTGAAAGTTTTTCGCTATTTGTTTTGGCAGACTTGACTAGGACCTGGAGTGCTCGCAAAGCCAGGTTAGTAACTCATGCGATGAGAGCTTAATGGGTGATTTCGTGTTTTGAATATACATATATATATGGGTATAGATGATTGATATGTTAGGTTAAACAGAAGATAGTTAAGAAGTAGTTTGAGAAGGAATTCAAGGTTATGTGTAGTTAGTGAAACGACCATCGCATGTATGACTTTTATTATTATCATGATATGAAATAAGAGGTTTAATGATATTAATGTATGTATATATGTATTGACATGTTTGAAGTGAAATGTTTGATAAGCTTAATGTCTATGTGTATGTATGAATGTACGTAAAGGTATGAATGTGTAACGATATAAAATTGGGTATGTGAATGAAATATGAAAATGCATAAGTATATGAGTATGTATTCGTATATGCATATGATGCTAAGATATGTATAGGTTGGATATGTTCATTTAGTAAAAACACTATATCAAATGTTCCTAGATAAAGATTCTAAAATGAATATGTTCAATCGATAAAAGAAACGTTAGGTGGACTATCAAAGATATGACATTTGAATTTTGTAACAGGATGTATATTCATATGTTTGAAACATATGTTTGTATGTGAGTATTTGAATCATGTTTTGGAATATTTGTTATGGATGTGCTTGTGTATGAGAAGTCGTGCGATGAGTTTAGTGTGTCGTGATATATATGCATGTTTGTATGTTTAATTGATTGATGTTCTCGTGGTCTAGTAGTCGAGCTGGTTAGGAATATGTTCTGACGAAATTCATCGCATACATATTCTAAAATAGGTAATGAGTCTCGTACGAGCATTGTGTGTATAAGGCATCCATATATGTGTATTGTTGGATGATGTGATATTTGATGTACCGATTGTTATGTGTGCTTCGTGGCTGTTTAATATGTCTGTACATATATAATAATAATTATATTAATTAATTATTTAGATATTTAAATATTTAAATAATATCTATATTTCATAATTGTTATGTAATATGGCTAATTATTATTGGTAACATGTGGCAAAGCTTTTAATGTTGAAGTGTACAAATTGATTTTGTCAACTTAAAAGCTTTAATAATATAATTTGATTAAATTAATTAAATTGACCAAATTACCCCCCTAATTTTGGCCCTACCCTAGTATTTAAAGTGAAAAAAAATTTTTCTCTTTCATCACAACTCCTTGGTCGAAACCCATCTCCATGAAAGCTCCCAAAATTTTATTGAAGAAACTTGAAGAGAAAGTGAAGAAATCAAGAAAATGTTTAAGGAAATTAGGAGATTTGGAGGTAATCTTCATAACTCTTAAACTTAGAAAGCTTGTTTCTTATTCTTGAGCGTCTATAGTAGTTCTAGGGTTTCTTCCTTTCTTAGATTTTGAGGCTTTTTGATTTGTAGTATGGATTTGGAGGCTAAATGCATGTGTGAAGTTAGATTGGATAATATTAGTGTAATATTAGTTCAATTTTGTCATTTGATGACTTGTTGTCATTTTAGAGTGTTATGACCACTCTTGTAACTCCTAGAATTGTTCTTGAGTTCTTCATTTGTGGTGACTTTTTTTGGTGTAACTATTAATATGATTAATGTTGTGAAAGTTGTGAAAGTTGGATTTAGAGCATGAAAAATGATAATTTTGGTTACCAAATCAGATCTGAAATTTATGTACTTTTGGTGATGAAAATTATGTTGTATAAATGTATTGGATGTGTTTTGGGCATTGGAACAATTGCCGGAAATTGTTTCGGAGTTGAAATATGCGAAAACGGTAAAAAATGCGTTATCGGGTGAGTTTCGAGCTTACCGGGTGTCCGTTGTCCAAACAGTGAATTAGCCACTGTTTGGGCAGCCCATGAACTGCCCAAGTACTATTGGGGCTGACCTGGGTAGCCTCCGTGTGTATTGGTTGGTCGGTTCGGACATAAACGTGTTTTATGCCACTTTGCGGAAAAATATTTTTCGTAAAAGTTTCGCAGTGTTTCAAACTTATTTATGTCGTTATTGTTGGGTTTCTATTAGGTCCCAAGGATCAATTCAAGCAATGAAACACATGTGAATACTTCAATGAAATATGGCGGAATCATACTTACATTGATCGGTTTGTGCGATGCAACGAACAAAATCCTTGTGCTCCCCTAGAAGCTCTCGGCAGTGGGGTAATTTTGTCCTCCAAAGATTTCGGTCATGGTGATCCTCCAAGCTCCAAGCTTTGTTTGTTTCCATGCTCATGAAGTTGGTTTCCCTATCACCTTAGGGTGACTCCTTTGTGTGCTAGCACTCTTGTTTTGGAACAAAATCTCCATTAGTTCTTCTCATTCTCGGCAATGGAGAAACAAAACCAGAAGAAAAATGGCCCCATGGCCGAAAGAGAAGAAGAAAGAGAGAAGAGTTTGTGTTGGTTTGGGTTTGGAGAAATTGGTATCTAATACAAAAATCAACTTTCAAAAAAGCCAAGGCCAAACAATTAATGACATCCAACACCACATCAACTATTCACATCAAAAGTGACTAGCATCACATCACTCAAAGTGACAATCATTTGACGCTTGATGTGACTAGTGATTTGACGCTTGATGTGACTTGTGGGCCGCACTTGAATTCGCAATGCGAGTGCGCCCGCAAACACTCCCGGGCTCGGGTTCGCTAATTCCAAATTAACGAATTTTCCGTTGCGACGTAATTAAATAATTATGCCTAGCAAAATTACTATTCACGTCGCTAACGAATTAATTCTAAATTAACTCGTTCGCCCGAATTAAAATCTAATTTAATTCCGCGTCGAAATCCAATTTCGTATAATATATCGAATATATTATTTTATCGATTAATTCCAAATTAATCGTTCTCTCTCTTATAAATAATTTTTATCCCAGATAAAATATCTCCGTAATTAATCCCAGATTAATTTTCTCTCTCATTTAATTAATCCCAGATTAATAAAGTGCGAGTCATACGTCATCGGTGAATCTTCGGGAAGCGACCCATGAGATCCCGGATATGTTGGCAGTAAATCCGGTCGTCGGACTATCCGAACACGTACGTACCTAGTACTACGTTTTTACCGATTTACAAGACATGGTTGGCTTCTAGCAAAGCACCGTGCCTACCCAATTCTCCAGAAATATTCTTACTGGAATATGTGATCTATATCAGGCGTAGTATACGTAGTATTGCGTATTTCGATCCAGTATCGGATGTCACGTGCAAGGCCTGGGGCTGGAATGTGTCTGCCCCGTACGAAGCACATATCGGATCTCTGGTAACTAGTCTCTATAATCGGATAATCATGACCTAGTCATTAATCCCGATGACTGCATACAATGAGAACCAGTTCCGTATCCTACGTGATCATCATCTCCACTATGACTGGAGTGATACTTCCATCTCGACATCACACCCAATACACTACGATTCTCAATATACCCAGAAGAGGCGTACACAGAACCTGTTAAAGCCCTGGACGACCAAAACCAAAGTATATTGATTGTCGCAAGTATTAGCGGTGCAAGTCTCAGGTTAAGACCAAATACACCTACCCTGATTCGGACTTCCATAGACACATAGTCATACTACCAATGGAATTCCGAGGGGTCTATCCAGAGCGAAGCTGTTTCCGTACCATCGGTAAAACACAACCTCCTACTACACTTGCATGAGTATCCTATACCCAAATATATGAGAACTATGTCGTTATGCCCTCACAACGCGCACAAGTGTAATACTAGTCTATTCCGCATTATCGATGTCCAATCTCGATATACTACGACTACTAGGATATTTAATGATTAAACCTTCGTGGATTGATACTGTCTCATATCATCTCAATCCGGAACTAATCATATGGACCTTCTATCATTTATACATCTTGGTAATCTAATTACAAATGATAGAAGAGCAATTTCCTTTGTCACATAGTTAATTTGTACAACAACACCATGATCTGTACAAATAGTGATGCTATGGGTCATAACTGTCCAACAATCTCCCACTTGGCCTATAGCCAATCACTCAAGTGTCCTACACCCGAACTATGTACGGTTCGCTCAAACTTCTCTGCTGAGGAAATGCTTTCGTCAGCGGATTTGCATGATTATCATCTGATGCGATTTATTCGATCATCACATCGCCACGATGTATGATCCGAACGAATCAGATGAATTGAAGTATATATCTGGATCGTTGATGAGACCATTAATTCTTTAGCCTGTGCTGTAGCCTAGCTCAGCTGCTAACAGAACTACATCTAATCTAATTAGATTATTATCGATCCAAAAGGCTTCTATTGCTGCCTCAGCTGCAGCAATAATCCACTTTTGTTGTTTATTCGGTAACAGTATCTTGCTTGGAAGATTTCCAGCTCACTGTTCCGTTATTCAAACTTTATAGTACCGTTGTTACGACTTATAGTCGTTTTATCGGTTAGGAAACTTGCAGCAGTGAACCCAGTCACTTTCAAGTTCTCCTTCTCCATAGTATAAGACAGCATCCTTAGTTCCTCTAAGATACTAAAGGATGTTCTTAACATCAATCCAGTGACTATCACTTGGATTGGCCGATTGTGACTCCATATGCTCAAAGCGTATGAGACACCAGGTCGCGTACATTTTTCAATGTACGAGTTCTCGGAGAGTGCCAACAACTTTTAGATCTATCCCAGTAGATCTTTATTCCTAGAATAAAGGTTGTTTCTCCCAAGAATTCTACGGAGAATTTTCATGAAAGCCAAGCTTTCACCGATTGTATTATGGGAATATCATTTCCAAGAAATGATATCATCATTTATTTAGGATTCATTGTCAGTGCGCTCCCACTAACCTCCTTATATACACAAAATCATTTTCGTTTTGAATTAAATCATACACCATTATGATTACATCAAAACGATAATTCCAAGAACGCAATGCTTGCTTCAATCCATCCATGGATCGAATTAACTTGCAAACCTTGTTTGCTCGTTTGGTACGACAAAACCGTCAGGATGTTGTAAACATCCTCCAAAAGGTTTCGGTTAAGGAAAGCGGTTTTGACATTCAGCTGCCATATTTCATAAATGAAACATGCAGCTTCAGCAAGCATCATCCAAATGGATTTAACCATGGCAACAGTAAAAGGTTTCGTCGTAATCGACACAATGTTGATAACGATACCTTTTCGCTACAAGCCTAGCTTAGTACGTTGGTATGTTGCCTTCCATGTATGTCTTCCTTGAAGACTTATATAGTACCAATAGGCACAATGCCTTGCGGTACATCAACTAGTATCCAAACTTAGTTGATATACATGGAATCCATTTCGGATATCATGGCACTTTGCCATAATGGGAGTCGATACCTTGTATCACTTCCTCATACGTAGTCAGTTCGTATTCCTCAATAAGATTGACATCTTTATGAGGTGAGATCAGAAACCCATACCCCAGGTTGTTTTCTGACTCTCTCCGACTTACGCGGTTCTTGTGTATTCGAAGATTATTGGTATAGTTTCATCCTTGATGAACTATTTGTGTTCCATTAAGGAATCGGTGCCTGGAACAGTATTACTCCGATTTTCATCGAGTTTTACTTTCCTCCCACTTACCACTGCATATAGGTATTCCTCTTAGGAAAACCGCATGGCGAGCAACAATTACATTGTTCTCTTGTGAGTTGTATAAGTACTATACTTTGGTTTCCCTAGGATAACCTACAATTAGGCACTTATCCGATTTGGGTTCTAGTTTGGTATCATCCAAACATATGCCTAGCATTCCCAAATCTTCAGGAATGAGAAAACCTAGTTTCTTTCCTGTTCATATCTAATATGAAGTCTGTCAAACAGATTTTTATGGAACCTTATTCAAAATAAGTTTGCACTGTTTATGCGTATCCGTTGAAGGAAATGGTAGCTCAGAGCGACTCATGATTAACCTTATCATGTCCAACAAAATTCGGTTTCTCTGTTCGGACACACCGTCAAATTGACGTGTTCCGGGAGGAGTCCTCATTGAAAGAATACTATACTCTTTCAAGTATTTGAGAAACTTATTGCTTAAGTATTTTCATCATGGTCTAACCGTGACGGTTTTAATACTTTAGCCGATCTGTTTGTCTACTTCGTGTCGAAACTCTAAAAGTTTCTGATTTGTGTTTCAAAAGAAACACATAACCATAACGCGATGCCACATCCGTAAAGGTCACGAAACATTCATATCCACCTCTAGCCTAGCTAGATATGGGCCCACTTACGTCACTATGAACGAGGGCTAACAGATCGGTGGCACTTACACTTTTACCAAGTAAAGTTGTTTAGGCACTTTGCCCAATAAACTAGATTCGTAGACATTATTTGAATAGAATCAAATCCGTCCTAGTATCCACTCTTCGAAAGTGTGGATATACGAGTCTTGTTAATTGTGTCCCAGACAACAATGCCACATTAAGTCTCAACTGATTAATTCAGTTTGAGCTATTTGTTTGTCATGTTATATTTGAGATTTATTTATATTCAAAATATAAATACTGTTATTCACATCTAATGTGTTTCTCAATATCATCTTTATAAAATAAAACACTTTAGTGTTCTAGAATATAAAGGTATACCCGCAACGGATTAAACCTGATATAGAGATAATGTTTCTAGTCAAACTAGTTACATTGTAACAGTTTCCTAATTTAAGTACACACCCAAGGGTAGTTCCTAAACTTAGGTATCTACGGTTAAAACAGCGACTTTCGTCCCGTTTCCGATTCGTAGATCAATCTCAACTGAAGTCAGTATCCTGCTAATCAGCAGATTCTGCACACCAGTACATATTTATGTACCACATCCAGTATATAAAATCCAATTTTAATACTAGTAGCAAACATGTTTATGACAAACATATTTGAAGTTAGAGCCTTGCCAGTCTTCAATTCCTTCATGTCTGCCTTGTCCATACGGCAGTCACGCTTTCATGTCCCCGTCTGCCACAATTTAGGCAGACATCTTGGGATATGTCCTTTATCTTCCCAGAAGATTATAATGATTTTGCCTTTGCCCCTTTTCCACACCCCAGAAGCCTTTGGCCAAGCCTTGGCCTTCTCTTCTGGGACGTCGAAGTAAGATGCGTCTTGCGCTTCTTGCCTTATTGCAAACTTTGGCTTTGTCTCCTTGAGAATAGCCATTAACTCTCCAAGAGTTTACTATTGCAATTGTACTTCTAAGATCTAAGGATAGATCTATGAAGATCCTTCAATTTCATTATCATACTATAAGGATCTAATCCTTAGTTCTGATTAAGAAATTAAGGAGTCTATTTGGCAAGCTTATGGATTAAGCACTAAAGTTATCATCACATGAATATTCCAAATATCATGCTCTACTATTTGCTTAACTCCGGGCTTAGGCCTAAGATGTTATTTTATCAAATAAAGTAACTTCTTAGTTTTCAGGACTATCCTGATTTTATTCCCAATTTGAAAATTAAAGTCGTTTAAATACATTTTCACCCAGGATTATGTTTTAAACACTAATCTTTCAATTATCTTGATTCTAATAGTCCAACTATTTAATCAACGATTTTAGGTACTATTTATTATAATGATTACTATAGTCCAACTATATAATCAACTATAATTTAATTGATTAAATTCAATTATATTGATTACTATAATCCAATTATAAAATCAACTATTAATTGAATTAGTTAATTCAAATATATTGATTACTATAATCCAATTATATAATCAACTATAAATGAAATAGTTTGAATACAGTCCAACTGTTTAATTAAAACAACATTAAATATTAGTCCAACTAATATATAATTTATTTGACGAAAATTTGAAATGAGCGCGTATGGCAAGTAACTAAACGAATATTGCAAATTTAATACTTGCCTCCCACTATTTTTCGGCGAGCCTCTAACCCTCTGTGGAGTACTCGGGAAACCTTGTTTCCTAGTGGGCTAGGATCCCGTTAAATAACACACAATCTTGACTTTAGCCAACAAATTATATGATAATTAACTAGGTAGATCTCTAAGATCAATTGGATCCCATCCAATTCCTAGATCCAGTAGGTGGACATCCAAGTCCGAAACATATATCTATATATGCCAATATATCCAATATATTGCCTAACCTTTTTCCTCTGAATCAACTAAGCCTTGGCTTTGGCACAACAAACTTAGTGATCCCAGTTAAGCGGAACCCATTGACCTTGGAAAGCTTCGTAATCAATGTCGATGGACAAGAAGTGATCTTGACTTTGGCCAACAAATCACAACTTGGACAAGACACCAATATGGAACAAAGCCTTCATGATTCAAACACATCCTCGACGGACAAAGGTCTTGACTTTGGCCAACAAACCAATGCCAGTCTTGGATCTTGAGTAAGAATCACTCAATGGAAGGAAAAACGCTTAATATGATGTTGAGGGTTTTTCGCGTGCAATTGGCAACCAATTAATTATCTTTGTTAAGGTCTCATCATCATACACCCTTAAACATGCATTCTAAACACATAATAAGGCGCATATAAATAAATAATAATGATATGCGGATGGATACTTAACATTGTTCCTAGAACAAATCTCTCATTTTCCTCTCTCCCGCTAGCACAAGTATTACTTCTTCTACCCATTACATAACACTTCTAAAGAAACCTCATTTACATTGAGGGGAATAGGTGAGAAGAGAAATACAAAGTAAGGAGGTAATAGGCTGGACACGCAGGTCCAATTAATAAATTCTAAATTTATTACAACAATTTCCAAAATTGCCCCACCCATCTAATATCCATCTGATATACATTATTCATACATCGCAACCATGTATTCACACAAGCATGTTATCAATCAATCTAATCCAATTAATTAATCTGATAATTAATGACCATCCAATGTTCAAACAACGATTTGATTTTGCGCGAGTCAAACTCGTTTTGCGAATAAGTACTCAAAGTACGAATTCTTGAATTAAATTAAACTACAACATTAAATCCAATTTAATTTGTATTTAATACTAATTCATTATTTAATTCCAAATTAAATATTACACTTTATTAACGAACCTTTACGACTTAGATTCTAAATCTAATCGTTACGGGTCTCAAAGCCCGATTAACATCCAATGTTAATTTAATTAAAGTCCAATGGGCTTTTAATTAATTTCTAAGGCATGGACTTTTGGTCAATATGGGTCAAACCCAAATACCAAAGCCCATTTAAGGAATCACCCTTATTTGCCAAGAAACCAATTTAGGCCCATTAGGCCCAATTAAAATTAAAGGTCCATTAAGTCATAATTGGACTTTATGGATATGGTTTTGGGCCCAATTGGATCCAACCAATTTAGCCTAAACCAATCTTGGTACAACCAAGCCCATTAAGCCCAATTACAACTTTTCAAGCCCAATTCCAAAATAGGCCCAATTAATTAATTACCAAATTCCAAATTTCATAATTAATTAACCTAAAGTGTATGCCATAATTAATTACCCAAATTAACATTTCCAAAACACAAATTTGTACAATTAATTATGCTCATTATCATCAAAACATGTCCAACACATTTTAATCAAAAATCAATCATTTCCATGCTTTCTTTGTCTCGGCATTTTAGGGAATTTAGTCCAATTCAAATTCAATCCAATTAAATCTCAAATCAACATTCCCAATTGATTTCAACTCATCCAATGATCAAAAAACAAAATCACCATGACATTAGGGCATCAAACTCTCGGCCAAGCCTAAGATTTTGGAAAAATTGATCCAATCAATTTTCATGAAATTGATCTAATCAACTTCAATTAAACATCATTTAAGCATACTCAATCAATCAATTTTATCAAATCATGCTCAAATAATTTACCCAATTTTAACCCTAATTCAAGTTTCATGCTCAAAATGGCTCTGATACCATTGTTGGGTTTCTATTAGGTCCCAAGGATCAATTCAAGCAATGAAACACATGTGAATACATCAATGAATATGGCGAATCATACTTACATTGATCGGTTGTGCGATGCGACGAAAAAAAATCCTTTTGCCTCCTTGAAGCTCTCGGCAGTGGGGTAATTTTGCCCTCCAAATTTCGGTCATGGTGATCCTCAAGCTCCAAGCTTTGTTTGATTCCATGCTCACGAAATTGGTTTCCCTATCACCTTCGGATGACTCCTTTGTGTGCTAGCACTCTGATTTTGCCAACAAAATCTTCCATTAGTCCTTCTCATTCTCGTAATAGAGAAACAAAAAAAAGAGAGAAGAAAAATGGCCCATGGCCGAAAGTAGAAAGAAAGGGAGAGAGAGTTGTGTTGGTTTGGTTGTTTTGGAAAATTTGTGTATCTAATCACAATTCAACTTTCAAAAAGTCAGGCCAAAATAATTAATGCCATCCAACTACCACATCAACTATTCCATCAAAAGTGACTAGACATCACATCACTCAAAGTGACAGTGATTTGACGCTTGATGTGACTAGTGATTTGACGCTTGATGTGACTTGTGGGCCGCACTTGAATTCGCAATGCGAGTGCGCCCGCAAACACTCCCGGGCTCGGGTTCGCTATGCCTAGCAAAATTACTATTCACGTCGCTAACGAATTAATTCTAAATTAACTCGTTCGCCCGAATTAAAATCTAATTTTAATTCCGCGTCGAAATCCAATTTCGTATAATATATCGAATATATTATTTTATCGATTAATTCCAAATTAATCGTTCTCTCTCTTTAAATAATATTTATCCCAGATAAAATATCTCCGTAATTAATCCCAGATTAATTTTCTCTCTCATTTAATTAATCCCAGATTAAGTGCGAGTCATACGTCATCGGTGAATCTTCGGGAAGCGACCCATGAGATCCCCGGATATGTTGGCAGTAAATCCGGTCGTCGGACTATCCGAACACGTACGTACCTAGTACTACGTTTTTACCGATTTACAAGACAAGGTTGGCTTCTAGCAAAGCACCGTGCCTACCCAATTCTCCAGAAATATTCTTACTGGAATATGTGATCTATATCAGGCGTAGTATACGTAGTATTGCGTATTTCGATCCAGTATCGGATGTCACGTGCAAGGCCTGGGGCTGGAATGTGTCTGCCCCGTACGAAGCACATATCGGATCTCTGGTAACTAGTCTCTATAATCGGATAATCATGACCTAGTCATATTATCCCGATGACTGCAGTACATAAGAGAACCAGTTCCGTATCCTACGTGATCATCATCTCTCCACTATGACTGGAGTGATACTTCCATCTCGACATCACACCCAATACACTACGATTCTCAATATACCCAGAAGAGGCGTACACAGAACCTGTTAAAGCCCTGGACGACCAAAACCAAAGTATATTGATTGTCGCAAGTATTAGCGGTGCAAGTCTCAGGTTAAGACCAAATACACCTACCCTGATTCGGACTTCCATAGACACATAGTCATACTACCAATGGAATTCCGAGGGGTCTATCCAGAGCGAAGCTGTTTTCCGTACCATCGGTAAAACACAACCTCCTACTACACTTGCATGAGTATCCTATACCCAAATATATGAGAACTATGTCGTTATGCCTCCACAACGCGCACAAGTGTAATACTAGTCTTTCCGCATTATCGATGTCCAATCTCGATAATACTACGACTAGGGATATTTAATGATTAAACCTTCGTGGATTGATACTGTCTCATATCATCTCAATCCGGAACTAATCATATGGACCTTCTATCATTTATACATCTTGGTAATCTAATTACAAATGATAAAGAGCAATTTCCTTTGTCACATAGTTAATTTGTACAACAACATGATCTGTACAAATAGTGATGCTATGGGTCATAACTGTCCAACAGTTCTTGATTCGAATAAATATGTTTGTTGAAATATGAATGATTAATTAAAATTGGATATTAATAATTTATTTAAGTAACTTTAAAAGTTTTAAGTTAAGATTTTCGCCGGAACCGCGTGCTTCCGCTGCTCCCTCGCTAAAAACTAACACCGTTGGTATAGTAGTCGCTGGTTAGGAATATGTTCGGACGGAATTCATCCATATACCTTTCTAAAATGTAATTAGTCTCGTACGACATTGTGTGTGTAAGCCAACCATATGTGTATTTTTGTTTGGGATGATGTGATCTTGTATGTACCGATTGTTATGTGTGGCTTCGTGGTTGTAAGTATGTCTGACTGTATGTATGTGTCTGACAGAACTCATGATATGTAATGGATTGTATATGTTTAAGGATCGAAATTGTATTTTGCTTGTATATAAAGAAGTGTGTATGTATGTGTGAAGGTATCTGAAACCTAAGTGTTCAGCTATTGTATGGTTTTCGTGGATTAAAGAATGTTAAGAAATTGTTTTGATATTGAAGAAGTATGTTTTTGGTATTAAGATAGTTTGTAATTGAACGAAAAAAGTTTGTTAGATTTAATCGATTGACGATATTCAAAGATTTTACTATGATAAGTATTAATAAGTGACTTCATGTTTCAACATTGAAATGATTTTGATGTTATGTGACGTACTTTGTGATTTCGAATCCATTTTTGTTGCTTTGAATCTCTAGCCACTACATTGACAATCTATAAATATGAAATTTGGATATAGGTAAAGTATAAAGGATAATATAATGTTGATAATTCTAAGACTCGTAATAACATGAAAACTTTGAAAAAAATTTATTGTGATTAATTTGTATGTTTTGTTTGAAATGCTTGCATGGTTACTTACTGAGTTTTTATAACTCACCCCAAACCAGTTTGTTAGTTTTGCAGGTTGGCTTCTAGATTGGTCAACCACGACAACTTTGGAAGTCATGCTCGAGACGCGGATCACCCAAGCGGCAGTCACCCTCACAATTGTCCTGAGAGAAGTTATAGAAGTTTAAGAAGTTTAGGATATTTTGGGTATTATTTTATTTTATCGTGTTGAGCACGTGGTTTGTATATATATTTTAAGTAAATGTTTTGGATTGCTTATGATGTTGTGGTCACTGAACCCTTAGGTGGTGATTTGATTTGTTGGTATGGACCTGAGGTCCATTTTGATATATGATGTTCTTTTTAGGTTCGTTTTGGTGCTGGACTGAGATCCAGTTGTGTCCAATTTTAGGATACATCATGTTGGATTTTTGGTAGATTTCGAGGCATATGGAGATGGGTCAATCCTATCTTCTGCCGTAGCATCCTGCCTCTGGTGGGGTGTTACAGCTACTTTTTCGTAAAGCAATAGGTAAGTCAAGATCAGACTCAGAAGATACAGGTCCCGGATATGAAGATGAAGCATATGGTAAAGCCTCGGTGGTTGGGTCACTAGATTGAACCACATG